>JAPMOQ010000382.1:669621-713304 GCA_026543055.1 Argiope trifasciata | reverse complement strand
GCCTGTTTCATTTTTCTGATGATCTGCATTTGCAGTTAATACTGTTATATTATTTTTTCATATAAAAATATAAATAAAATTAAGTTTAAATATACACAAAGCCTTTTTTTTTAATTTTATTATCTGCAGCTATAATAAATTTTGCTTAAGTATTACATTTAATTGTAAATTCGTAATTATTCTTAACTCCGATAAATATCTGATTTCATCCTTTAGAATAACAAACCACTCCAATGATTGATTTTGTTGTTTTGTGACACCATCTCGCAACCTTGGCTTTTACAAGAGCAACAACAATGATAAAAAAAGATAGAATACAAGCTCGATATTAGAGTCAAAATTTGCAAAAAATGTCCAAAACTACAGGAAAAAAATCCTATCCTTACTTTATCTCCTTTAGGACCCGGTTCTCCTTGCTCTCCTGGGGGACCTTGAACTCCCTGCAGAAAAATTCATTAACTGTAATCATTATTTTAACACCGAATACTTCATTATGGAAAACATTTTCCCGTAAATCAGCAGAGCCCACGTAAGCTAAGAACTAAGGAAACGCCCCCCATAAGTTGATGGAATATAAGGCGGGAAATACGTGATCAATAACCTAGAGATAAAATTTCGAGTTTCAAGTGTGTTTTCTATTAAAACGCATGACTGTTTCCTTATTCCCACATACTAGACTAAACAACAAATTCTTTCAACCCATTATTAAAGTCCATCAATATTGTTTCAAATTCCTTGAACGACAGTACTTAAAATGATCTTAGACAGTTTAAAAATGCAATTGAATGTCCTCAATATACGATGTAATTTTTATAAATAATTGAAAACATTATTCTTATAAAAGGTACAAAATAGCAGATATTTATAATTTTCAATAATAAATAAAATAATACAGACCAAATTTATATTTTTTAAATTTTTAATTAAGTTGATTTTTGGTAATGTTCAACATTTAGCAAAATTGGAATTAAAAATAAAAAGTATAATATAATTTGCAGTTCTAGGAAAATGAGTACTCGAAATTATTTAATTAAATAATTTTCAATCTTTTCAACTTAGAGTAGATCATTTATGACGGATATTAGTATTTGAATATTCGATGACATATTTCGTTTCGTCATAAAACTCAGATTACTTATGGCAATAATTAAAATTTGAATCTAAGCTAACATAATTTTAACCGTCTTCTTGTTATAAGCCTCATCAATGGCTTAAGAAACAAATATTATATGTATCAAAGTATTAAAAACTATAAAACAAACCAGATTTTTTAAAAATTTTAAATTTCGATCTTTATTTCAAATTGTTAAAGTTATCCAAAATAATTTCACCAATTAGAAATGACTGTAATTTTCCTATAAGCTGCGCACGGGAGATAAGGGCGTTTTCCTATTAGGAAGAAAAACTCAAGTAAGATAGAAAGAGAGGATAAAAGTTCATTTGCGCATGTATTACTCACTTTTTGTGATTTCTTTTGGCCTCATGGGCAACATCCACGTGATAGCCCATTTTAAGTCAGAAGCTACGAAGTAAAGACTGATGCACGTTTGGTAGCTGCATGCATGTTTTATCTGAATCTTCCGGAATTGCTTGTTAAGTTTTTATTACATAGGAATATGTCCAAGATTCTATTTTGCGTGTATCAAGGAATGAATTAAAATTACACATACAGAATGTTTGTCGCGTTATCAAAGCAGACTACCATAGGGATGTTGTCCATGTGACCAAGGAAAGTGACAAAGATAAATTATTAAATTTTCAAACAAAACTTAAAGCTTTATTCCTTATTACTTAACTTATTTCTGTTCAAATTATATCCAATTATAATTAGTGCAATTGTTTAAATAAAATTAATAAATTTGAATCAACATACACTGGTATGATATACAAATTATTTCAATTTTAGAAATCAGAAAGATATGAAAGAGAAATATTTATATGATATTTACAAATGTTGAGATAGCAAATTTCTAGAAGTTGCAATTATTGGTGAAAAAATGTTCTCAAAAGTTTCCTTGTTTTCGAATCTCTATTTTAAAAAAATGTTTAACCTTAATACGAGGGCAATCCCAAAAAAAAAAGGTCTCCTATTTTTTGGGGGACGTAGAGAAAGTTTTAATGCGGTTGTTGGCAACACTGTTGTGAGTGGTGCCTTCTCCGCTACCACAAAGCAAGCAGGCACTTCGCTCAGATGCTAAGTCTTGGCTTGGCAGCCATTCGAAATGGAGTTCCCGATAAACGTAGCGCCAAGTGTGAAGTGCGCGCAGTTATTCGATTTTTGAACACAAAAGGCGTTAAACCGGTTGAAATTCACCGCCTATTGACGGAAGTGTATGGACAACCGTGCATGGACAACGTTCGTAAGTGTTGTACAGAATTTACAGCCGGCCGTACTGAAATTCATGAGAAGAAAGGAGCGAGTGGCCGTCAATTGCCGATGAGACAATCGCGAATGTTGAGGAACTCATGCGTAAAGATCGGAGGATCACTCTGGATGCTCTCTGGAATTTGGTTCCTGAGGTTTCCAGAAACACCATCCACAGGATTTTAACTGAAAAGTTGCAAGATTCAACGCTTCCTAAAGGGCATGGCGGCAAGCTGGTATGACATGGGCATTGTAAACTGCCACAGCGTCTTCAAAAATACATCTACCGAAATGGTGATTATGTTGAAAAATAAAGCATTCTTCAATTTTCAAAGTGATGTAGCAATTATAGAAAATAAACGGTTCTTTGTATATCTAAAAATATAGGAGAGCTTTTTTTGGGGATTGCCCTCGTATTTGCGTCCATGAGAATGAGTAAATGACAACGATATCTTCTATTGTGGAGACCATATCTTAATATAAATAAAAGTCATTGCTGTTATGTATATGCGTATGCATGCATATTTCACATTTCCTTTTAAATACCTAGATTGACCTTAATCAAATTTTACACACTTGTTATTTGAGACAAGAGAAAGAATACTGCCAACTTTCCAAGATCAAATATTAGTTTAATATTCAATTAATAATAAACTTACAAAAACTTCGTTTTTTCCCGTAATAACTGCAAAAGAAACTATTTCAAAATAATTATTTTTAAATAATTTAAAAGTTCTAAATTTTTCCATTTCAAATACTTGAATTTTATTTCTAAGCGACATGTCTTACAATTACTTTTAAAAACTTTAAAGTATTAAAATTAAAGTTTTTGAACCATTCTACCTGGATTTTTTAATATTATTTTGATATTTATATTTTTAAAAAGCTTTTGTTTATTTGAAAGTAGTTATTTAACGATTCCTAAAAGTAGGTAGAAGTCAGTTGAATGGATACAAGAAAAGTAAAGTTCTGGTGAGTGAACAGAGTTTGAGGGCAGTAGTGTATTTGAATTATGATAAATTAACCAATTTTTGTGACTTTTTTCCCCACTACAGAAACTTTATAGGAAGTTATTCTGAACAGAAAATTATGCCATTTTAAAATTTAAAAAATCCCCCTTTCAACGATGCAATATTTTTTTATTGTTATTTTTTTAAGGAAAATTTATGACGAACGATTGAGTAATAAAGAAATTTAGAGATATTCCTTCGTTCGATAACGTTAAGACTCTGTCCTACAGCAGAATAATTTTAAAAAAAAAATTCAATACATCCTTTTGAAAACCTTTATGCTTATTATAATATGCTTTATAAAATAGTTTCTTCATTAAAAATTTAATATATGAAATTATTTTAATATTGAACAATACCAGACATACCAAATAGTGGGAGTTAAAATAATTTCTTTTCGTGAAAACATTCATTATTTCTAATCTTTCTTAGATACGAAAGCACATACTTTGGTCAATCATTTTTTTCCTGAATCTGTTTCACAAATGATAGCATAGCTTATTTTACAGCATTACATATACATTGAAGCTCTTACGCTAATATATGAAAACAATGGTTTTGGTACTCGGTAAAAAAGTGGTTTATTGTACTTAACTCATTTACTTAATCAAAGAGCTTTTTGAAAAAAAACCATGCACGAATCTTTAAAAAATAATTAAATGTATACCCAAATTCATATTTTCAATATATTGCTCAATGATAATATATACAATAATTACAATATGGAGCAACTGTAATTACTCAATAATTAATTCAATTATTACTCAATTATTTTCCATAGATTTATCTGAAGGTAAGTTTCATTAAAAATGATATGGCTCCAGATCTAAATTCCTGAATTATGTAGTGAATTAGGCAATACAGTCATTAGAGTAATTATATAAATCGAGTTAATGAAGTCTTCATTACCTCTATCGCAGGACCATCAGCTGAAATTCCGGGTAATCCGTCTCGTCCTGGTGGACCCTAAGGGAAAAAAATGAGTTGGCTTATAAAAAAATTGGTTGTACTTAAGTAAAATGTTACATAACAACACTTAAGATAATGAGAGGTCAATGACCGATGACGATAATTATAGCAAGTGTTACAAATTAAGTGAAGTGTCATTGGAAAAACAGAATTAGATTTCCTGTTTTCCTATATGAAGAGGCTTTTATGAAAATTTCAAAATAAATTGACATTACTGGAAACTTAAAATAATTCTTGTCAGTGTTTCTGATTAAAAAAATTTCTAGGTCATACTCTAAATCTTTTAAAATTAAAAAGAAAGGCTAATTTTAGATATTCGCATGCTTAAATCTAACCTTCATATAAATGAAATCATATTTTGTTTTTTGATGTTAAAGACTAATTTACTCCTAATGACTTGTTAATGATCTTATAATTATGCAAAATTCTGTACTTGCTTTCATCTTGTAAGGAATGGAAACTTTTTTCTGAATAATATAATTATTATTATGACTTCAAAATAAATATATTTTCAATGACAATAATTAAATAGTTATGTGCATGCACTAGAATGAACATGAAAACATATATTCATTTATGCTTAAACAGTAAAATATTATTATGTTCTGAGCTAATTTCTATCTACTTTAAATGAAAAAAAAATTATAAAATTTCAAAGAAACTGTAGTTAAAAAATTGTAAGGGAAAATTAACTTACTGGTGGTCCTGGAAATCCAGGTTTACCAACAATTCCTGGTTCTCCTTTTAAACCCTGAAAGATAAAAATATGTCACAAGGAGACACATTTTTTATTAGTAACATTTTCTTTCAAATATTCTCACAAAAATTCACTTTCGTTTCTTTTTAGTAAAATCTATTGTTTATTCCGACTGAAAGTTAATTTTTGATTCAAAGATTTGAAATTAATTTGCATTTATGATCATAAGGCACCACGATATGTGTTCAATTCAATAAAATGAAGCCAATACTTAATTTACTTTCTAATAATTTCTTAATATCTAATTTGAAACATACAAAGAGAAAGTATCTTAATTATCCAAATATTTGACCTAAGGATTTCGGTGAATTTCCGTTTGTCAGACATAACCAAGTCTGAAATCCAATTAAAAAATTTTTTCAGTTTGTTTGGGAATAAGGTAACTCAAAAACAGATAAATATTTTTTTGAGTTAGACATACTAAACTTGCATTGTATCTGTAATTTGTTATTGTATTACTAAAATTGTAGTTCTTTGTCAAATTTTATTTAAAAAAAAAAGGGTTGCAAAAAAGGCGTCCCCTATGTAAATTTTGTTTTCTTCCCTATGCTAAGAAGCACAAAGAGATCATTTTTTGAGCTTCTGAGAATAAAACTCTAAGCATGACGTCATGCCTTAATAACGGTCCACAGTTATAATACAGAGATAGAAGGAAATGTCGTTATCAAGAAGTATGCGAGAAAGTTTCACGAAGACTAGCTGCGCTGATTTTAAAAGAAATAATTTTTAGCAAAAAAATGCTTTTCTTTATTTTATATAACTTATTTCTATTGATAATTTATTTAATCTAACTTTTAATAAATGGAAATATTTTAGATAAAAAACAGCCTAGACATTTTATTTTCTCAAGACTTGCTATTTAAACAGAGTTTTTTCAGTTCAAACTATTTTTAGCAAGTGGAACAGTTATTGGTCAGTACATGCTGGGTGTGGCAACAATTCAAAGTTCAACTGTTGATGAGTTCTGATAGCAGCAAGTACTTTAATAAACAAGTCCTTGGATCAGTAAAAGATCTCATGGAATACGACTAGATCGTTTTCTCTTCTTTTCTGTAGGAACTCGGACGAGTTGTTAGCAGTAGTGTAATCTTTACTTTACCTTTACTTACATTATATTACCCTTATTTTTTTCGGGCATCATTTATTAATGGATAATATCGCGAATATTCATCTAAACATATAATGTAGGTTTTCTTTCGCCATCAGGCCAATCACCTTTTTGTAGAAGAATATAGAGAGGTTTAAATTTGTATTGAGATCCAGTTCCTATTACAAGTTATGCGCTTGAGGTGGCAAGAGTCAATATTAAAAACTTCATTCTAGAACTGCATAAAACGTGTTAATGTATCAAATGTTTAAGTTAATTTCATGAGACGCATTAATCCAGATCGGATACTCTTTCAATTAGATTAATTTTCCATTGAAATGTCATCATGTGTATGTTTCAATATTCAACGTCTAAATATTTATATGGGGATTCGATTATATCCAAAAATTCCAAAATAAGAGTTTCCAAAGGTTTGTCTTAGTTTCTGACTCCAATATGAAACTTTCTTGTCAATCACTCATGTTTACCGCTAACGAAATCTTTTCTTTGCACATGTTCCTGCAGCTGTCAAAATCAAGCAACGCTTAGTATTCTATCTATAAACCTTCTTGTTTAATTATTTTCGGGAATGAAAAGATGTAAAGAATATATATTATGAAGAATAAAATTTGTCATGGTGTATAACGTATATTCTTTTACTGTTAAAACAAATTGAGCATCAATCAGACCTGCATCAAATCCTTTTAAAAAGGAACATATATAATGTGCCGATGAAAAATGGAGATAACTGACACACAATACATGTTTCATTTATTACACTTGATATAAATTGATCTGCGAATCCATAGCAAAATTATTCCATAGTTAATTTAGTTATATTTAAATTCTTATGTTGAAGTAACACGAGGGCTGTTTTAGAACAAACCGTGTAGCTCTGAATTATTGCAAGACAGCTAGGAAGACACCGAATTTGATTCCGATGAATCTGACGTTTACCAGGTATGAAAAAACGACGATTCTTCGTGGAATTGGGTTTCGAACCTGGAACTTTCTCTCCTCTAATCCAAGGCCTTTTATTTAGCCATTGCGTTCCTCAAAAATTATTCAATAAGGAATCTTAAAAAAAGCTAATGGATAAATTACTGGAAATACGCTAGCTATAGGGACAATTTTTAAGTACACACTTTCTTTGAGCATATTAAAGAGCAGAAATTTTTATTTGAATTGATTTTTCTCTTTAGGCATCAAATGATTATCATAAAAATTATGGAATACTTATTCAGTTTTTCTCTAATTTATATGCAGATAGCGCGATTAATATGGAATTAAAATTTGATGAAATTAATCGATTAATTAACAATTGAGATCTGAAGATAATAGGGCGATTTATTGTCATCAACTGGGCACCAGTGTATGAAATTTTCAAATTCCAACACATCAGAAAATTATTGATAAATGAATTACAAACTGAACTTTTGAAAACTTGAAATAAGTTAAGCTGAATAAAAGAGTTTATAAATAATTTTTTCATTAATCAACTATAGTTTCCTTATTCTTTGGTTTCTATAATATGTTATTCTAATGAAAGCAGTTCTTGTAATCTGTAAAATTACCAAAAGCAATGAAAATTATCATTTTGGGGCATAAATAATAAATTTTGTCGTACTTATTCAATCCTTAAAATATGTAGAATATTTAAAATTGTAGGCTTTATCTGCATAACATATTAAGTCATTGAAATTATAAATTGTATAATGCAAATGAAAACAGCCTGCTATTCGCTAGCAGTAACAAATGATTTATGTCTCATGATAATTCATTTGCATTTGACTAGTCAAGGGCAAATGAAAAATTATCTTAATGTTAATTGTATTACCCGTAATTTTGCTAATTACATCCGCTCTCATCAATCGCAAATAGCAATCATTATTTTTGCTCATTACGTAAATCATTAGTATGGAAATTAGACATTATTTTTGAGCATTTTCATTTGATTCTTTTAACAAGTTCTAAGAATCATGTCAACTCCTTGTCAGCACATATAAAATGACTAGTTTCTTTTCTTTTATTAAATTTTTTAAAATAGTTTTCTGGAAAATGAACGAACATTCAAAATATTAGTGAAAATTGCACAACAAAATATCTCACGATTAGCTTCTTAAGCTTTCTATTGCGACTTGTTTCAGTAATCCCTATAAAGGAAAAATCTAGCTAGCATCTTCCCTATCCGAAGGGGAATTCAGACCATCTGGATAAAAAACATGGCCAATCGAGATTGGAACCGATAGCAGGCCGATAGTAATAATTTAAATGGCTCAGAAATTATTACCGATAAGCTTCGATGTTTTTATTTCTTAAATCCCTGTTCAGTTTTTGTAAAAAGCATATGAAGTAATGAATACTTAAAAGGCAATAGGACTAATTATCTGGAATGCGCAAAAAAAAAAAAAAAAAAAAAAAAAAACAGAAATGTCTATTTGACACATTTTCATTTAATGCTTATGTTTTACGAAGTCTGTCTGTGCATCACCACTTTTATCAAAAGAAGAAATAACTAGAACAAGAGCAGTATTTTCCATTCTTTTATTCTGAACTGCAATTTTTCGTATCTAGCTAAACGTAATAGAAAAATATTCAACTCTCATTCATGTGTTTAAAGCCTGAATGTAAATAGTTCTTCCTTTTAAAAAACATCTGACTTCCATTTATATATTTATTTTTTTGATCGGTGATATTTAATTCACTTTACACTTAGGCCAGGCAAAAAATTCCATTTCAGCTCAAACAAAAACTCGACTTCTCGTTCCTTCTAATAATTTGAACGACTAGTATATGTTCTGACAACTTTTGGGACTAATTTTTTTTCTAATGTTGTTGATGCTTCAGTTGGTGGCTTACAAAAATTTTGAACCCATAATCGTATCGGCAGGTGTCCTAGTCTTATCAGACGAAACGGTTTTGAATCTGGATAGCCTTAGGATAAATATGATTATCAAGTCAGTCAGATGGCCATTTGTGTTTTGAGGGCAAAGTAGAATCTCTTAAAACCTTGTGTGGAATATTTTTTTTCAGCCAGAAAAAATACTTAATTACTTTATTCAAGCGAAAATCAAATTTGCTATCCCTCAAAATGGTTCAGTTTGTATTTTGGGAAGGAAACTAAATGGGAAAAATGAATGAGTTTTATGAATGTTGGCAAAAAACTGCTACTTACGATTCACAAGTAGATAAAAATGAGCTTTTTTAGATGAGATTTTCCCTAAAGTGATAAATTATACATAACTGCATAACACTGTGCTTACACAGTTACAAATGCAATTCAGGGAATATTTATCGAAAAGTTGTTAAGCACTTCCATTAATTATAAAACTAACTAGCTTCCATTTTGGATCTATTCATAAGGCTAATAATTTCTTTACATTGAGATGTCCTTTGTTAAATATTTTCGTCCCATTTATTCATTATTTATTTTTTTTAAACAATAGAGTTTATGAGTTTAAGGCATTGAATGTCTTTCACTTAAGAAATGAGTTTCACAAGACGTTATCATTCCAATATGATGATGATCAGAATGGGAAAAAAAAGAAAGTTGTCCACCCAAAGTTCTCGTTGTTCTCTGAATTCCACTATTTATGTTAAATGGATACTACATTCTAGGAGAGATTTGGTAAATTAAAGGTCCGTATTATTATTTGGATTGGACTAAGTAATTTAGAATTATGGCCCAACATCTGAAAAATCTAGTTTCGTCTTACTTTTCAACACCCTATGAGTCAAGAGTTTTTTCATGCATGGTGGCAGATTACACATCTAGCCCACTAATAATGTGAATATTCAGTTGAACATATTTTGGATCTTATTATCACACTTAGAAATGACTACTAATCTCTATCCTAATGGATTAATTGTTTTCCCCCTTCAATTTGCGAGTAAAGGGAAATATTTTATTTGTATTATTAGTTTGTTTTCTTAAATTGCAATTCATTTTTACTATAATGAAGCGTCTGTTTTCTTCCCGGTGATAAAATCTGAAGGTAAGCGTTTAGAAAAGAAAATTGTCCTCTAATTTTGAACTGTTTAATTTTCCGATATTACATAGATTCAATAATTATATCAAATCAGATAGCTGGAAAACCGGACAAAAAGAGTTAGATCACTTAGAGCTTTTTATTCATAGAATTTGAAAAAAGATAAACATTGAATTAACATTAAAGTTGACTTCTGATCTTTAATTTAATTTAGCGATACGTTAATTTTCATGGAGTTTAAACAAACGGTAAGATATGTCGGACATAACAAAAGGAAGTTATGTGTATGATTATATCGTTAGAAATGTCATGTGATTATGTTAGCATGTGAAGACGTTGCTCAGTCTAAATTGAATTTGACAATTTCATATATTTTTATTCCAATCAAAATTGTAATAAAAGATTAATGAAGTTGTGATGCTGTCCTGAAACGGCACTCAAGCATTTATTGTTTTGGACTACTAATGGGAATGTGTGAAAGTTTTTCGTTTCTGAAATAAAAGATTTTCAAATCCACGAGGGTTCCTACACGAATTGTTCAATGAAAGTTTCGTGTAATTGGATTGTTCACAATTAACAACTGTCATAAGTATTCATTACAGTTTCACTGTACTTCCAATGCAATTACAAAATAAACGCTACTCATTGCTTCCCTTAGATGTTTCACGCACTAAACGCATGTCTATCTTCTCAAGAGAGCTATATAGTTTTGACTGAAATTATTATGACTAGATACCCCAATTCAATTCACGGCATTATTGAATATATGTTCTTAAGCAAAATTGATTTCTTTTGGTGAGCGGTATCTTTCTTAACAATAGTACTACTGGATCAGTCAAAATGACTGGCCGATTTCTGGTAGAATCTGTATCTATGTCTGTCTCTGGTAACTCTAGGGCTAATATTCGTTCGGCTTTTCAGTTATCCTGCCTAAGTTCCAAAATTCAAAAGAATTTTTTGGTGTGTGAATTTCTAAAAGTTTTCAATATCAGGGAAATGTTCACATCAAGATGCAAGATTCTTTTGTCCATTAATATATATATACTGAATTCGGGCTTTAATATACAATTCTAAACGCGATACTTCAGCTACGGAAATTTCATATTTAAATTATGATTTTCATACAGTTTAATTTCAGTGATAAAATCTACCTGAAACTGGATGCTATGATGTTTGGAATATTCTTCATATCAATGTATAAAAATAATATATATATCATTCTATGCTAAATATGTAATATTTTTGAGCCAGATTTCTTAACCATTTAATGTCATAGAGCTTTCTTTTCTGAAAACTAATTAAAATTCTACAAAGTTTGCTTTATCTAAATCTTTATATAGGTACAAATTAAATAATATATTTAATATAGTTAAACATTTCAAGCAATATTTTTTATAAAAAAAGAAAATATCTTGGGTTAAGTAACAATTTAATAAATCTTCTCTTAACAAGTAACACCTCTTATTTCAATTTTCCAAATTTAACATCAGGAAAAAAATACTGAATAATTCGCATCCAAAAACGAATACAGCGGATTTATTTTTGTCATAACTATTAAGAACAGAAGACAGCATATGGTATACCGATGTGGAAAGAAAACCCATAGAAAAAATTCAGTTTATTTTTCTTTCCCGCTTAAAATTTAAAAATTAAAGTAGGCGGTCTTGCATGTTAAACCAGAAAATCGGCTAATACGACGCACGTGTCTAGCTCGTCAGAAGATGGCAAGGGGTTAACTAAAAAAAACTTAATTATCACAGAACAATGTTTTAAATTGTGGAGATGAAACTAATACCTACCGGAAGACCTCTACGACCTGGTGAACCTCTATCTCCTTTCGAACCACTATCACCCTGAAAGGAAATAAAAAAAAAAATTTCATTCATGATACTGTAAGATACTGCTGTGCATTTAGTATCGTTTCTCATTTGTGGTTTTGAGTCGCTAGTAATGAAAGACAATCGTTGTTTTAGAATTTAAAACACAAGAAGATGTTATTATAAAATTTAAAAAAAGAAAAATGAACGACTTCCTACTAAAGCAGCTGCTTAAACATTTAAAACTTACTTTAGAGGAACTAAGTGATAGAAAAAAAATATAAATTAGAAAAGTTATTTAACTGTACAAATTACTTTACTGAGAGGCATACACAATGAACTAAAATAGAATGACTCTTTATATCTATATAAACTTGCAGTTTGGCTTAATGTACTAAGATAAACTGATATAGATGGGTAATTTATAAATTTTTATAGAGATTCGTAATTTATTTATATACATTATTCTATATTTATATAGATCAGCAATTTATAAAAAATTGTAGATTTGAGATGACAGTTATCACACAATTTATTTTGATGAGCGCATTTACAGATAAATTGTGTTATAGTGATGATGATTTGCTAAACAGGAAATGTTAGACGAGAAGAAAAAGTTTAATCAAATTTATTATTAGAATACGCTGATTTCTCTTAACTCAGAATAGTTTAATTGAACACAAAGGAGTCGGACTGGTGATAATTTGTAAGAAGTTTCTCATTTGATGTTTGTATTACCTCTGGAATACATTAAAATAAGTTGCATAGAGGAAATTGCAGTTTTATTATAAAGCGAGATTTTGCTCATTATTTCATTAATAAATTATCTTACAATTATGAAATGTTTGGTTAAAAATTCATTATTAAATTAATAAAGTTTGCCTTCCCCTAAAATCAGATTCAATGCCATTTTTTTACGATTTCAGTCAAGCTTTGGGTAGTGAAGACGACATTTTGGAATTAACACTAAGAAACCAAGTGAGAGAATGAGTATCCAATTCAGAGCAAAAGCTATAGAACTAAGCTACGCTACACAATTTCCATTTACATAAAACATTGCCAATATCAGACTGTATAATGCCTTACTTTTTTTGTTTATTGTCAAATTAATAAAGTTTACCTCTCCAAAACGCTAACCGTTTTGGGGAGTAACCCCCCCCCTTATCAGATTCAAGGCCATTTTTTACGAACTGAAGCTTTTGGTAGCGAAAGCTACATTTTCAAATTTACAATAAGAGATCAGGAGAAAGAATGATAACCAAATTCAAATCAAAAGCTACTACGCTACTCGGTTATCAGTTATAGAAAACATTTTCAGAACTGGATTAAGCGATACCTTGTCACCCTTCTCTCTCCAATGCATCTTAGAAATGAATATATTCAATGTAATATATTAAATTTTACAATATCACTAATAATATTTCTTAAAGCATTTCACAAATTTCATTGAATAAAAATACTGATAGAAAAAATTTTTAAAAAAATTTTAAGAATCTCATGTTAAGTATCAAATGTTAAGAAATAATTTTTTTTTATGTTGAAATATAGCTACTCGTCGTAGTGTAGTGCGAAATCGGGTTTTAAGTTAACTGAGTTTCACTTAAGAAAAAAAAATCTCTCAAAAAAACTCAATCTCAGTTTTACAAATACTTTAAAAATAAGTATTTGTAAAACTTCCTCTCTGTTTATCAATAATTATACTGATTTCGTCTATTCATTTGGAATAGCTTCACATTAAAAAACATATTTTTTAAATCTCAGGGCAGATGTTTTAGGCCATAGATCGCAGCTAATTTTGAGTTGTAAAAAGATACGAAACTTGAAAGTACATCCTTTCATTTTGTACATCGTTAACAGAATTACTCTTGTCATTGTTATGTGATGCATGTTAAATATTTCAGTCACGTATATATTAAATACATTATTAAAAAATCCACATCGCACTTTGTAATAAGAATGCATAGCAGGAAAATCAGCAAATTACTACATTAAGCCAATTGATTTCAAATTCCTACCGCATTTTGACCTTCCTGGAAATTACACATTTTACATCGTAATAATGCTTACCTTTGAACCTGGCACGCCATCTTTTCCTGGTAAACCTTCCGGACCTGCTACGCCCTGAAAAATAAGTTTAGGTATGTAAACAAATGTATAATGAAACTGAACAAATAAAAAAATAGCTATGGGATTTGAAGGGAAGTTATTTGTTCATTCAAGGTGGATTTCTAGATGAAGTTCTTCATTCACCCGAAGTTAAACTGAAATGTGCAAGACTGAAATGATTCGTAGGATTTATTTGGTTTTACTCCACCAAAATGTAATGAAAAATGTTTTAGAATTTTTGAAATACAAACTAATGATAGAATCTAAGTTATATGTATTAATTTATTAATAAATTTACTAAAGTAGGTATGCAGAAAGTTAAATTTTTGAATGGCAGGTGTAATTACTGCGATCCTTTACAGAAAGTAAACTCAAGTTATTGGTTCAAAGGGAACATAGCCCGAAAAATACGTGTTTAAAGGATAATGAGGAATTATTCAATTCATGGCAAAGCATTTAAATTTCATACTGTTAAATCATCATTTCGGTTTTATTTTGTTTTTGGCAGGAAAAAATATACATTTCCCTTTTAAGCAAAACTTTATTTCCGGAATCGCATTTAAAACTTTCTATATGACCAAAAATCGTTTATATATCGAACTATATAAAGCTGTACTAATTCAAGGCTACATAGCTACATTCACGTGTGTTAGATACAGTATCCATAAAGTTAAGCAAAGTATATTCGAAGAAAAAATCTTGAGCTTATTCCTTACGAGAATCTCCATGTCTTATCATAAAAAGAGTTTTTTAAATTCATTGATATTTTTCTTATCTACAATAATGAAAGGTTGTTCTTATTTATTTTTTATATCATAATTAAACTTTGTCTTAATATTTGGGCATATAATCCTAAACGATCCTAAATTATACATATCAATACCAATATTTTTCTATAAAGGGATAAAAAATTGTTGTAAAACTTACTGGAGGACCTGGTGCCCCTGGTTCACCTGGAGGGCCAGCGACAGCTTCGCCCTAGACATGGAGATATAAAGTAATGAAAGATTAATATTACTTTTTAAATATATTGTAAAAAAATACCAGCATAAAATGGAAATTGAAAATAAACTATCCTTTTGTTGAATCTTGATATATAAAATGATATTTTCCGATAAATAATCATTTTTATTAGTGATCCATCTGACTAAATATTTTAAGTTAATATATTCAAAGAAAATTTGGATTTCGGGAAATTCCTCACTTTAAAAATTTGACTTCACTCCTTGAATGTTGCCCTGATTCGGGAATTGGTAAATAGCGGAAACAATCTCCGTTCATCTAACATTGCTAAGTAAACCATATTTGTGGCCCATTAATGGCGATTGTGGCTTTTGCATTAAACAAACGTCTTATAAAAGATAAAGTCCGAGTCTGCAACTGCTTAGGGCAGCTGCCTAGAATTTATTAATGGTCGGTCGATTAAAAATGTTCTTGACCTAGGTGTAAGTAGTTAAATTTGCAATAAAATAAAAATCCTATTAATTATAAAACATCAAAACTACAATTTACATTTTCATCGGATTATTAAAATCATTAAATAGAATGCCATAAAGGAAAAATCCCCTCTGCCAAAGCAAACAGAGTCATTTAAATAGCTCAATCTCCGCGAAAGCTAAAAGGAACTCCAGGCTGAAAACACTTTAGCTCCCATTAATAATTGCATATGGATCCACTTCTTATACAAAGATACATACTACCATTAATCAGAGTGGGGGTAATTCGCCTTACTGCATTATTCTATCTATCAAGGTAGCGCGAACCAACCACCATACTAGAAAATTCTCATCTTCTTATCTTAGATGTCCTCAGTTAAAATCATTTAAATAGATAAAAGAATATCTAATTATTTATTTATAAGATTAAGATACCAGTATGCTAATTATTCACTTAACTAGGTATGTTATACTACACATGATAGGTCTTGCAAAATAAAATATTTTAATTTTATATTCATTGGAAGTTTATTAATTCTTTATAGTGTATCAAGATAATTAAATGCTTTCATTTGTAAGTAATTATATAATTAACAAATAATTCTGGTGTATAGTGTATCATGATAATTAAATGCTTTCATTTGTAAGTAATTATATGATTAACAAATCATTCTGGTTAATTTTTCAAGCATAGTCACTACTTTAGTCATTTTTCCAATGATAAACACGTTAAAAAATAGATAATCACTACCATGTGGATAAAACGAAAAAAAATTGTTGAAATGTAAGACTAAATTGACCAGTTATTAAAAGTGGAGTCTTATAATTTGCACTGTCTGGCTGTAAAATGTCTGAATCGACCTCTGTATCTAACAGCGTTCAGATGATAAGCGAGTTGAATCTGTAATCGCTCTACGTTACAGAGTCTCATTTTTCTTTTTTCTATCATAATACTTTTCTATACCAGTAAAGGACCTTTCTACTTCAGCTGCTCACATTCGTAAGTGTTAAAAGATTAAAATTAATCATTGTAAACTAAGTTAGCTTTAATGGAAGTGAATGTGAAGTCAAATAGGCTGTTAAAGTTTCTGTGACCTCCAAATACTGAGTTTCGTCTGTGCAGATTTCGTTATTCCAGAAGCTTCACTCAACTCAAATGTATGGATATTTTAACCACCATCAGATATGACTTCCAACAGGCTGATCAACATAATGGAGTTTGGCAGAGTTGAATTCTAATTCGTGATTCTGCTCTGGATAAATAATCGCTTCGCAAATGATTTTTATCATTATACTAAATATAATTTCATGATAAAGCAATTTAACTCGTAAATTCATTATTCATTCGTTGATCGTTGCTATATAAGAACAATAGATTTTACTTAATTATCACCCATCAAAAGTGGTGATTAGCTCGGAAAACATCTGCCCTTAATTGAATTTATAAAATAAACTTAATAAAACTCACGCTAATTCATCGTCTTATATTCTGGTTACATATATATTTAATTTACAAACATCTGACTGTATTCAAAAAGTTTTTATTCAAGGAGAAAAAAGCTGTTTTCTTTTTTCTAAACTATTCTCACAGTCTCCTGTCTCAAAAGTAGTAAAGGTAATTTTTTTCTACAGACGGAACTCAAGGATTAAATACAGTTCAATCGACTTATGTAAGCTGAAAATCAGAACAAATTTTTTAAAACTATATTTTGCGATCCGTCTGTGATAAATTTCAGTCTGTCAGCTGACCTTGCCAATTCTATTTGATTGATTATTCTTTAGAGTTTTATTGAGGGCGGAACGAAAAAGACGTCCATAAACTTGACATACAGCTACATTTAATACTCCATAATGGGCATTAGTCCTATCAAAGCAAGTCGAACTCTTTTCAGGTTTAACATAGTATGTACAGTATGAAATGTTTATAAAATCCTTTTAAAAATAATTTGTCTAGAAATTTTCACTAAAAGGGGCCACATATAGAAATTTCAAATGATTTTAATATTTTTAATTACTTTTATTTTAATAGCGTGATTTTTTAAAGAAAAATATGACTTGCGCCACAAATGACTTAGTCCATCTCTGTGAAGATTCATTACGTACATTTTTCTCACACTTGCAATTAACTGAGTTCATGAAAAAAAAAATGATTGATTCTTACCGTAGTTCCTGGTCCTGGACGACCCGGTGGACCTCTGGGACCAGTTGGGCCCTAAGAAAGCGATTGAAAATTCATTAAAATGTGTTTAACAAGTTATTCGTTAGCTTTTTTTTTATTTTGTCAACTATTGTTGTAGTACATAAACTTATATACAATACGTTTCATTTGTTTCAATAGCAAAATTGCCTTTGCCACGTTGCATTAGTACTTGCCTTTAGCACGGAGACAGCGCAAAATTTGTTAAACTATTACAGCATAAACTGTTCATAGCCTTTTGCAAGGAATTTTAATTAGTTTCTAATGTTTTTTTTCCATAAAATCCTTGCTGCAATAACCGATAATTGAGTTGTATATCAATGCAGACATTTGTGGAATGTAACATAGTAATCATTAATTCTCTTCACGATTCACCTCAGGTGGCCTAGGAATAAAAGCAAATATTTTTTACAAGCAAGAAAATAAACGAAGAGGCGTTTCCAAAACTAATTTTACTTTTAAATATAGCTTGTACTATTCGTGTATCAGTAGCATAAGGCAGAATAATAATAATGACTCCAATTATCACTCTTTCCATTTTACACTGGCTGTGAAAACTCGTTGAACAAGTTCAATTTACTGGAGACTAGAAAATCAATTGAATGTCTGATGAACTTGAATCCTGAATAATGACAAATGCAGCCGTGATGTAACGCGCGTCGTGTAGTTAAGAAGCAATTGGCTAACTAACCGCTTTCGAGCCTCTATTGGGGCAAATGATAGTGGCTGAAGAGATATAAATATTGGAGGAGAAATGGCATAGCCGAGAGTTGTGGATTGAATACTGCAGGCCACGACCTTGTCAGTCAGTAGCCATTAAGAAAGGCCCCAAGTCACTTTAATTGGCTCCAAGGCGTCGGTTTTATTGTTATTTGCAGCAGGCCATCCATCACGTACTCAAATGGAAAAATCTCGGTCAAAAGAAGGTTTCCGGGAGAAGAGTACGATTTATGAAGCCCAGAAACGTTTTGTTGCCCTCCCACCCACTTCTTCCAAATGCTTTTTTAAATTTTCTCTTTAAAGAAAGATTGACTGTGCATATACATTTATAAAATAAATCATTCAAAGAAATCACTCTTTCAAAACTAAATACAAAATATTACATTTATTATAGTTCTGATATGTGAATAAGACTTTAAAAAAACCTTGTTATGCTCAATAAAATTTCTTGAGACATGATAGTTGATATTCCAGACCAAATAACCATTAACTAGCAGAATTTATGTGGAAAGCTATTAAATA
Source organism: Argiope trifasciata (assembly GCA_026543055.1). Classification (NCBI taxonomy): domain Eukaryota; kingdom Metazoa; phylum Arthropoda; class Arachnida; order Araneae; family Araneidae; genus Argiope; species Argiope trifasciata. The sequence goes on along the minus strand of JAPMOQ010000382.1, from coordinate 694,329 downwards.
TCTACAAATGTTTTTAAAGAATAAAAATTAAACCAGCATTAAAGCAACACAAATAAACCTTGACATGATATAAAATTGCAATTATGGAATTTAAAAAATACTAGTGATGAGTGATCGATGGTTGCTTTAAACAGTTAGTGTCAATAACTCAGTTCCGAAGAATAACAAGCTGAATACGTACACTGAAAGTGAATTTATCTTCTTGTGATAAAATGATGTCTTCTGCTTTTCACGCCATACTGTATACAGTGATTAGCTACACGTGGCTAAAGTTACAGTTAAATACGATAAAACTGATTTAATTTTAAATTTCGATTGTATTGAGCTTGGTAGTATTTTGTACCTTTTAATTACTTGAGTAAAAGACACACTTCATTATCATATGTTATTTTACCATTAGAACTACTAGTCACAATCAAAGTAGCAGCCAAATTACGTTAATTAGATTTCATTCTTAAAAACATTAAGTATGAATGAATTAAAATTTTGTCCAAATCAATAATATAATTTTAACTAAGAATATGTATGAATTATAAATTGAAACTTTTTTATATAAAAATTAAATGGTCATGTACAATTTTTCAAGATAAAAATAGCACCGGAAGGGCTTAAGATGCACATCTGCATATTCTGCAGATCTGTACAACTAAGGTTGATAACTAATCACTGCAGTTTACTGACGGATATATTTTTTTTAATAATGCTGCTCTGAAGGGATACAAGAATTGCTCCGAGTTTCGGAATTATCTCGTAATTCCGACTCAGGTTTTAGACAAGAAACTTATTAAGCCATCCGTATGATAAAATGTGAACAATCATGCTATGTCGTACAACAAAAGATTGGTTTAATATGTGACATCATATAATACTTACAAGTAGCTTCTTACAATAGTTAAGACAAACATTCTTATGGTACTATCAGTTGTCTAAAAGTTTTCAGGAGTATGTCTGTTTCATTAACTAAACACAATTCCTGTGATAAAAACATGGCATACCAATTCAAAACACCAATAATCTTACCATCGTAAATGATTTTAAGAAGTTCCCATGCTTTCTTATATAATACATATATTTGATCAATAACGTGATGGGGGGAAATTTATTTAATGCAATATTCCAAAAGTATATCGAAAGTTTTTGCTATGAATTTATCAGAAACCTCTGGTTTCATTAATAAAATGATATTATCTAATTTACATTGAAAATTATCACTTTCATATCAAAGTATCGTATGTCAAATATGTTATAACATTTTATTGATACAAAAATGTACAATGGTTTATTTTAAATTCCCTCATATTGTAGTACATATATTTGATTGTGCTATGCTGTCATGAAATTTCATAGGCTGCTAGTTTTTCCTACTGTCATTTAGAAACTCGCATTTTTGTTGAGTGTAATTTTTCACATACGACATTTTTATATTATAGTGATATAGCTTTAATTTTTTTAGCATTTTAATTTGCATATTTTGATAATCTTTATCTTACAGTAAATAGTCTCTTTATTTGTACCAATTTCATTCAAGAAATGTATAAACACTCACTGAAAATCACAAAACTAGTGAGACATCTACTCTATCCATTAGCTCACGTTAATTATTATTCAGGAAGGCTAATATCTTTATTTTTCCTGGGAAATCTTAAGTTTGGAATAGGGATCTTGAATAGTGAATTGCAATAGAATTTGAACTTTCATACACGCGGTTCAGTTCTTGTTCTAGTTGCTGGAAAAAAATCCAAACTGGCTTAAACACTTGATACAACTGCCAATTAAAAAGCATCACCCAAAAGAAAAGAGGAAAGTTTGCTTGCATTCAAACACAGAGAAAGAGGAGTTTCTTTTCCCCATTCTTCTTGTGTGGGTAGATTTTCTTCTGAGACCTTGGATGAATATGCATGCAGCCTCGATGATACAAACATAGGTTTTGAATAACACTTTTTTTAACTGCAATGTTTCTAATTTTATTAGATTCAGGGATTTTTTGTGCAATTTTTTTCGTAGTTTTTAGAGACATCTGGTAAGGTGTTTTTGCAAACTTTTAAACCTCTTCTGTTACTTGAGAAGACACGTAAGTAAGTATGTGAGAAATAAAAATAGGCCATAGACTTTTTCTTCACTTGTCAGCTAGATCCTAAAAACCTTAATAAATGCTGGATGAAAAAATGTGGCTTGTAATTAGCCCTTAAAAGTATACTCTGGAAGCGTGACTAATGAGTGAACAGTAACCTTACCGGTTTTCCAGTTTCTCCTCGATCGCCCTTGTCCCCTTTCTCTCCCTAAGTGAGACAAGAAAGATTAATTATACATCAACATGGGAAAAAGAAAAAAATGAATTTCAAGTGGGAAATACTTCAACAGTATTTATCTGAGCCGATTCAATGTCATGTCATCCACCCACTAATTCAAAATATCAAATAATATGACAGATTGATTTAACTGTCAAAGACATGGAAATCAAATTAATTGTTTATGGTAGATATTTTTAAACTAATTTCATTTGATAACTCTCTTTGTCTGAAAAAAAATTAATATCCCGGGCAAAACAAGGAAACTCTTTATACGCATTTATTTTGCACTTATGTATAATTAGCAAGTGAAGCGCAAATTAATGAGACGTTTCAAATCTTGATTTAAAATATTAATTTGTGTTTTTTCCTCGTTAAATTTAAAGAAATCAACAGACGCAAGGGTTATCAGTGTCTTTGTTGCTCCAAAATTCAGAAACAAGTTCATATTTGACGATGAGATCCATAGCTAACCCATTCACTGTCTTTTACGAGATATCTCGTTTGAAACTACAGTAAAATTAAGCATTTGTAAATTTTTCTGGCAGTTAAAGGGGTAACAATTTCTATGTAGTAATATTCTGAGTAAGATTTAGCAGTTTCTTTTCTACGAAAATCGAACAGAAGCATATTCTCTCAATATTTTTGTAATGCCAAAATTCAGATACTTAGTCGTATTAAGCAATGGGATCAATAATTTAAAAGAGCATGGGTAATAATTATCTTACACAAGGTTCAGTAACTTTTTTTCTTGCAAATATTAAATAGAATAGATGCACCCACTGTCAATAATTTTACTCTTTTAAAATTCGAATAAGCAAAGGGGTACAAAAGGAGTGCCGGTCTTATGGTGCGCCTTTGAGAAAAACCGTCTGTGAGTTTGGGTCATTTTTTAAGTTCAAATATGGCGAGACAGTAATAAATGTTCACATACACACACACTACTCCAATTGAAATTTATTTTTCTAAAGCATTGCAGGAGGCGAAAAAAACTCAGTATGTGTCCATGCCACTTATCATTGTTAAGTCACTCATATCCCACCGAAGATGAAACTCTTGGTTTAAACAGCTCTTCGTTATAAAATTTATCTATATGGTTCAACAGTATAACACAGATTTGGGTTCTTTGGATAAAGCTAGATTTTTAAAAAACATTGATAGATAGGTATTTGAAGATATTTAAATTGTAAAATATAAGAAAATTAACCTTAGTCATTTCGGTTATGATTGATACAAATATTAATTGCAAATTATTAAGGATATTATGATTTTTTAATTATATCTATTGCCTATAATTTCGAAAAGCAAAAAATTGCACCTATCGTTTACTTAGCATGTTATCTTGAAATATCAAAGTAACCGTAAAATTCAAAATTATATAAACTGAAGGATTTAAAATAAATTAATTTTAAAGATTAATTAAATTTTGAAGAAATATTAAACGAGTGATATGTCTATATTAGATATTTTTGAAATACCTACTTGAAAAATTCACATGGGAGGATTTAAAAAATTATAAAAGGTTTCGTGAACAACTTAGCATAATTCTGTCATTTTGAGCTGAAAACAAACGTTTTACTCACAAAGAAATGTATTTCTAATGGTGCTAGAGAAAAAGTGGTTTGATTCGTAAATTGATGCTTGATGAAGTTATCGTTTCGGACGTAACGTTTTTGCTTTTTGATGAACAAGACTTCGCAAACTTGCTAAAATTCTGTCAAATATGGAGTAAAGAGGAAATTATTGATCACAAAGAAACATATCTTTAATAATGATAACATAAAATATTTAAATTCGTAAATTGGTGCATAACTAAATTACTGTTCAGGGCCAAATTCTTTTACTCTTCGAGATTCCCAAGACATTTCTGTGGCTTTACATCATCTTGTTACTAGATACTAAGATAAGTGGTAGTTCCCATTAATAAGACATATTAAGTGTAAAATCAGGCTTTCATTCTCAGCTGTTGAATTTTAAAATCAGTCATCGTAAAATATATGTTTGATTCGGTAACTATTCGAAAATGACTTAAAATACGATTTTTTCCTTACAGAAAATAGAATGGAGTAGAAGAAAATTAATTGAAAAAAAGTACCATTCTTGAATTCTTTTGCATGTTGATTTTTCCCTATCAATAAGAAACATCTTCCATTGTAACAAAGAAAATATCTTAGAAATTCTCATGTTAACTAAATAGACAACAAATGCTTCTGAATTCAAAATGCAAAGGTCGAAATATAGCTGGTAGTTTAATAAATAACCATTAACTGAGAAAATTAGAGTTTATAAGCGGTGCATTTCAATTCACACACACAAAAAATGAAACATTTATTTCGTACTTTGATTTAAAAACAAATATTTCATGGTAAATGAAAAAAATTCTTCGCTCTTTTCTTTTTATGGGTAATAGAAATGCTCGACCAGAAATATCCACAAAAATATAATATTTCTTTTACATCATAATCGTAATCTCTCACTGAATTAATCATCCGGCTCCTAAGTTTATTCACTCCTTCCTATTCATTTAAATCAAGTGTGTCAGGTAAATTGACTGATTAATAACGAAGAAAGGACAAAGTAACTGCCGCACGAGCTGTAAAAAAATACTATAGATCTCACCTCCAAACGACCTAAGAAAAGGCCAAAGCTCTCTCAGATTTCTTTGCCGAATTCTGATCTTAAGAAAAATTTTGAGATTTTATAAAAGGGTAATTTATAAGAGATTATATTGTCATTTCTTAATAAGATTAAAAGAACGTAAATGTAACATTTTTTAGTTGCTGATCAAATACATTAAATGCATTTATATTGGAACCAACCCTATTGGATTAAAAGTAGTGAATATGAGGAATTAAATCACATCTAATATTCCTTGCAATCAAGCAGATAGCTAAAAGAGGCTTGCTAAATCTTAAACAGAAAAATGACTGCGAGAACAATTGAATTATCTTTTAATAACTAAAATTAAAATTTTATCATTAGATCCAGGGTGACAGACCAATTTTTATTTAATAAATGTTGCTTACTGAAAACTCACAGGGTTTCCGGGAACTCCAGGGAATCCAACGTCTCCTTTAGGTCCAGTTGCTCCCTGAAAAGAAAAATGTTACGGTAAATTGGGAAAAACTCATCAAAATAATTATCTACAATTGAAAGAAAATTCATTAAATAATTACAATATTTTAATTAAAATATGTAAAAACGCTGACAATAAACTTACTTCAGGACCAGGTGGACCTGCAACACCCGGAGGACCAGGTGGTCCTTCTCGTCCCTGAAATTTAAAAAAAATACAAATTAACCGATGAAATATATCAAATTTACTGTTCAGAATACGGATGTTGGAAAATACCTCATTCATCTCGAAAAACAAAATTTAAAAAATGAATTCATCATCTAAATATTCCGTGGCGCTAGAGGCATTTTCATTTTATTTATTCATTCCCATTAATTATCGATGGCATAGATACATTTATATACATAACTATAATAACTTTTCGCCCTTTCATCAATATTGGCTTTAAAAAGTGTCATTAGTTAAAAAAAAGATTAAATGCAAAAAGGGTTTTGTTTTCCTTTCACCTCTCTAAGATTAAAGGTTAGTACATCATAAAGTGCCTTCTCCGATCTTTAATGGTTAGTACATCATAAAGTGCCTTCTCTGCTCAGCCATATTAGTTTAGTTTAGTTTTAATATAACTAAATGTACCGTACCATATTAATGTACCGTTTTAAAGCAACACTAGGGCTATTTTGGGACGGACTTCGAAATTTTGAACCTCGGTCATATGTTGAGGACGACACCTGAGCTGACAGCGACCTCCAAAAGACAACAATATACATTTGGATTTTAAAATATTAATTTTGAAAGAAGAGAAACTTTTTGATTGATTCTGAATTTTATTTATTTATTTAAAAAAACTGTTTAAAAATAGTGAAAAACTTCCATGAAAAAATTTATTCTATTTGCTCTAATATTTATTATACGCGTAGTTTTAATTTATTTAGATTATTAACCTGTTTTAATGCTGCATAGGAGGTATTTTGAAACAAAAATCCTATCGTTTTAAGGGATAAGGATAACAGAAGACGAGAAGAAAACTGAACCGTCATATTCATTTCCTAATTTTCATGTAATTACTAGCAGAAGGCTTGTAACTCCGACGGATTTAATGCGTTCCCGGCTAGCGCATATTGTTATCGAATAAGAAATCTAAAATAGAAAAGCGCCCTTGTGAAAATGAGGAAGCCCGATCATCAAAATTTTCTAGACCGTTGCTAGTTTGATTTTTAAGAAAAGTAGTAAATGAGAAGTTAAAAATTTCCCCTTTACTTTGGGGATCACATTGGCTTGTGACAAGGTTTCTGCTTCAATAACGGATTATTCTAGTGCGATACATTATGCTTAGTAAAATTCGTCTTATATGGGATATTGGTAGGAGCTAAAATCTGACATCAAGAATCAAAAGTTCTTCCTGAAGTTGTAATTGAGCTTTAAATGAAATGTATACACTCACGTGTATTTATCATTGTCTGATTACGGTTCAAACTTAAGAGCTCTATTCTAAAATAAACCTTTTAGTGCTCGAAAGACTCCCGTGGGAGGCACCTCGTAATTGAGGATGAGATGCTTCCGGCATGGTGGTTGGATCTCGCAAACCCGGTGGGTACACTAAAGGTGGAGAATCTGACTCCTTCCATCAATGACGGGATGTATTTCCTACTTGGAGGGTTGTACCGTGGCCGGTGATGGCCCTTAGGACTCAACGTCATTGTTGCTGTAAAGACGGTCCGATCCTTCAGTATTTATTTCCGAGTGCCTTCGCGTGGAATAGAGAGTCAGTAATATGAAGTGCTTGAAAACGGGTGTTAATTATAGCTAAATTATGTCTTAGATACTGTAAGCAACTAAAGAATGCAATTTGGCAATTTTATTTGGTTCCTATAACATTTTATTGTTGTTTGAAGTCATTATTTGTCATTTGAAGGCATCGTCTTTAAACAATACACAGTGTCAAATATATTCTTCGTTATAGTTAGTTTTGATCCTATTTCTTTTTAAAATACATGCTTCCGTTACTTATGCAAGCCAATATATTCGTATTAGATCCTGTTATATTTCTTTATTACGATCTCATAAAATTCAGGTAGATAAAAGATAGACAAGTTTTAATTTTATGAAAGGCTAATTGGGATCTAGATTTAGTATAGGCATCATTACTAAATCTCGAAATATCTCTTACTGTTCTTTTACAAAATGGGTAGGTGATTAGAAAATTTGGGAAGGCGAAAAATTATCTTTTACCTAATGTAATCATTACAGAGAATTAAATTATTTTCAATTATCAGTTATTTCAATGAAATAAATAAAAAATTATCCCATTAATTATGGCTCATATTATCAGAAATTTTGTTAATCTATACTTATAATAAAGCTCAATGTGTGTGTGTGTGTGCGTGTGTGTGTGTGTGTGTGTTGGCGCTCTACAGGCCAGACCGTTGGACTTACAGCTACCAAATTTGGTACATGCATACCTTGGAGGTCCGGAATGTGCACCTCGGAGCCCTTTTTTCAAATTTTTAATTAGAATTTGAATTAATTAAAATTTAAGTGAAATTTCGACGTTTTTCCGTTATAACTTCCGAAAATATTATCGCACTAACATGATTTTTACATTGATTTAAAGATAAAAAAATTAGCTTTCTAACGGTGTCAGTTTTTTTAATTTATAACGTAAGCTTCTATTTTTAACGAATTTTTAAAGAAATATTTTAACCATGTTTTTATCACGTGATTGGATAAAATAAAAGAATGCCGGAAGTTCAAATAAAAAAAAATTATCATCGCAAAATAAATCTACAGAAATGCAACTTTCAGCACGTGACAGGATAAAATAAAAGAAATATAAAATGTGATATTTTCTTTAAAAAATAAATGCAAAACAAAGGATTCTAAGATCGTTTGCAATATCTGTATCATTAATTCCATAAATTATCTTTATTTACAGTAAACCTGATTGAATTTAGACAGGATATGCATTGAAATCCCGACTTAATGGCATATTTATGTAATCGTTTGCAATATTTGTATCATTAATTTAATACTTTTTTCTCTTTCTCGCTTTCTTTGAAAAAAAAACATATTTCATATTTTGGCAACATCATCGAAAAAAACATTTTTAATATTTTGGAAGCATAACCGATAGTTAAAACTGATTGATTTATAAAATTAAAGAATACTATTAGGAAAAGGTGTTCTTTTAGAACTTTTCGTCCATCATCTTAAAGAAAATATTGCTTTTAGGCCAATCAATTCCCGGAATTACTTCTAGGCTAATGAATATGTGATTTAATTGAAAATTTTAGAACGCATTACTCATGGCGAACCAGCTGGTTGCCAAAGGCGGCTAGTATGGAATATATTAAAAGGAAATTTCCACTATTTCATCTTTCATGTCGCACAAAAGAAATTCAATTTACTGACAATTATTCTGCAATTTTAAACTGACGCCTACTCAGAAAAATTTAGAGCGTAAAATATCAGAAAAAAATCAAGAATCTATAATGCAATTACTGGTAAATTAAGTTCGAATGTAACTTAAATTGATAACAGCGTTTACAGAAAATTTAAACAATGGAATTAGCTGTAAGTGAAAATGTTTTGACAAAGAACTTTATTTTAATGACCATGCAACACTTTTAAGTACACTCCATTTCAGATGCAAAATTTTAAAAATATATTACGTACAAAACTTTTTATAACGCCTGAGTTCTTATTGAAATTAACTAACCCTTTGAATTTATCTGTATCATTCTCGTGAAACTCTGAAGTAAAATTGGCATTGGATGAAAAATTTTCTTTTATTAAAAAATTTCCAGAAAGTCAACACTGGCATTGTTGCGATGATGGATGATGTAGATAAAACAGAATGAATGCTGAAATTCAGATTCGTCATTCAGTCAAAAAAATGTCATTAATAAAAATTCCTTTTGGGCGTGGGACGTATTAAATCACGTCAACCGTCCCGCAGAATAAGCAGTTTTAAGTGGACTTGAATTCTCGTTTTGTCAGCGTTGCGTGTATTGAGTTGTTGTAACGTAAGTGGTTGAAGTGGGTGAAAGTGTCAGCAAACTCCTAAAATCTAAAGAACAAATAGTGACGGAGATAAAATATTCACTACATTATCGGCTATTCAACTCAGCATGACGCTGATTCGAAATTAAATACCTTATTTAAAACCAAAAAAATAATAAATTGAGAAATGTCTGCCAGGAAAAAAGCATGGATAAAAGATACGAAGATGTGTTTTCTCTGAGAAGTGATAAGCCGACGTCAGTTTCATAGCTTCGTGCGAAGAGGATGAATTTAAATCTAAACACGGAAAATTGAAGAATTCATAAGGGAAAATGGAACTGAAAATGTAATAAGTAAAAGTATTTCTTTTGAATATTTTCAAAAAACCATAATCTATTCCCGATAAAAAAAAATGCATAGTAAAAAGCAAGATAGTAGCAAACAGCATAAAAAAGCACTGTCCTTAGTATTGTTAATTAGCTATTACTGAATAGTTTATTATTATTGACTACATCCAGTAGTCAAAGATAACTCGATTTGACAGTAAAAAGAAGGCTAAGATATATATCATTGTACCTTTACTAAATCGTTCTGTTGTTACTTATGGCACTCACACAAGCCAGCTGACGAAGTCAGTGATTTTAAACCGAGTTAGTGCAGTAGCTTCTGAGAATAAGGATCCCTGAGCACCCGAGGGTAGAAGTCTGACTTCTTGCTCATATGAAGATGATATTCACACACTCGCTAGCACAATCACTTTTTACAGGGGAGAGAGCTGTTTCAAACACCTCACAGTTAGATCACAGGGTAAAGAACAGCCGTATTTGAGTCAGGACTCTAGCCCGCAACTCCTAGATAACGGTGGCGCAGTATGGCCATATATGGCTTTTGTGCCAATAAACACTACCAAACCAAACTTAGATAACGGGGAAGACATATTACCCCTAAGCCAGCACGCTGGAAATTGTTCTTATCATAAGATATTTAAAAGTAAGATATTTGAACAAAATTTAGTTTTGAGCACCTGTAGTAAAAACGTAATTTAATAAAGACCTATAGTTAAATCAGAAGTCTGTTTCTAAAATCATAAAACACATAGAAATTATATATTACGTCATTGTTTGATCATTTGAATACATATATCTTTAAGCGCATTTTGTCAGATTTTAAGATACGACTAAGCAGAATCTCAAATATTCTTTTCAGACTCTGATTTTGAAAAAAAGTCGAGAAGTCAATTCACCACCTTAGAAGGCTATCAGAAAAATTGACCGTTTTGATTTTTGACTGCCTTTTTGATCACGAATTGGGCTACTATTCTTCTATATCTTAATTAGTTAACAATCCAGCTCGTCCATGCTATAGTACAGTAGAGCAGGAGAGTAATATGATCTGTATGGTGTTCAATGAACTTATGAATTACGTATGATTAAGAAATAAATCTCTAATCGTTAAATGGTGCGACATTAGAACCAGACCCCTATCTAATAATCTAATTATACGATATGCAATACAAGAGAGAAATCTAATAATACGATATCTTTATCACCCATAAGTATAAAGAATAAATTGTTCTGGATTATGAATGCCAAAATATTTTATGCAATGAAGAGTGGAAATCCTCATTGTCACTATTTTTATTTTATCCATGAGCCATAATTCTAGTCACTATAGATACGATGGGGAAACAGAAGAAAGAATAAAACGATTTAAATGACGGTTAGAAAATTGATCTATTCCACAAAAACCGATGACAGAGACGTGAATCTTCAATTGTTTAGAGAAATGAAATTAGTACTTGCTCATAAACAGAAAAAAAACATTTGCTGCGGATCTGTATTTGTTCGTTTGTTCTTATCTATGAATGCAAAATACGAACCCAATACCTTCACCAGCAAGTTCCTAGCCTGGTTTCATTAACTATTTTTCATCTCAATATAAATGTGATGAAAAAATAACGCAAGACTATAAAATGATTTACAGGGTGTACAGAGATTAGTGACATATGCGAAGGTAAAAAATGCCTAATCATTCATTAGTATGTTATTAATATCAACAAGTAATCAGAAAGAAAATGTCTGCCTAAGACAGTTGGAGAACTCGTAGTTCAGTTCATTTATGTTTACTTCCCATTTTAAAGCAATGCTAAGGTTATTTTGCGACGGACCTCAGAGTTCTGTGCCGCTGTCTGATGATGTGGACGACACATGAACTGTCTTCCCCTAGCCTAACTTCATTACCAGACTTTGAGCGGCTCGTATGAGAAAAGTTTATAGGTCCCTGGTTATGAATGCACTAGATACACAATGGAAAGGAAAAATACTTACCGGTACTCCTGCAGGGCCTGTTTGACCTCGTGCTCCTGGAATTCCGGGCCATCCTTGAGGTCCTCTCTCACCAGGCGTTCCTGGAGGACCCTAATACCAAAGAAATGCTTTTTTCATTCAAATTACTTTTCATTGGAAAAGCAAAATCTGAGGTCTATGAAATTGCATATTTAGAATCTAATAATTACCTGAGTTCCATTTTTTCCTGGTGGCCCAGGGGGACAAGCTAGGCAGGTGGTTGTGTTTCGCTTTTTAGCCTGCAAATCAAAGGCCTGTAAATTTTAGGACGCAGTAAATTAATTAGTAAGGAAATAGGTTAGTAGCATAATAATGTACCAGTTTTTTAAAACCTCACATTCGAATTCTCTGATAGCTTTTTTAATTACAAAAATAAACTCCTCTTTTTTGCACGGAAGTTAATGAGGCATTTATGTAAGGATAGTATTTTAAATTTTCTTTAAAACCAATCTCAGACGATAGATAATTATTGATTGGGAAAATAATTACATAGTTTGTTTGAAATAGGAAGTAATGATTTAAATTGAATTCGCCAATAGATTTTGAAGAAAAAAGTGTCAAACATTTTGAAAGTTTACGCTAGGTAAATATATACTCATTGTTATTTGTTATTTTCACGATTTATGATTGATCATGTATTGGTCTTGTAAAGGACACATTAATCTAAAAAATTTCAAGATCAAAACCATAAATTAAATATCCTAGATATATTTATTTTTTAACCTACATTATTCAGTATGTAAAACCTTCAGCAATATTAATGGTAAAATAAAACAAATTTAATAGTTTTTAAATTCTAAACTGACTGGATTGCTATGATTGTTTTGCAGAAGTATGTTTTTCACAGAAAAATATATCCTACCCAATGGTTTAATCATACATAACCATTGAAAAACTTTTAATTCAACGAATCGAAAAAGTAAAAATTTTGAGTCGATTGGTTCTGTAAAAAATGAACAAATAATAAAAGAAATAAAACAACAGACATTGAAATCTAACAAAAACATTTTAGTGTTAAAACTTCTTATTTCCCCTTTTTAAGATATTTTATGTCCAGAATAACATGATTAGATTGTTAAGGAGTTTGTGCCTGATTGGTATTTACTTCACATTATAAGGGTAAGCTTGTTTTATGAATATTTAGTTATTTATAAAATTTTTTATTTTAGGTAAGACAATCGTTTTAGTATGTTTTTCAAAATAAATTCAAAATCCTCAATATAGGCAATTGCCATATATTAGTTTTTAAACAAATACCCAAGTTTAAAGTTTCATGATTTAAATCTGAGAAAAAAATTCATTAATTTGAATGCATGTTGCAGAAAAAAGTTTCCAGGGGAATCAGTTGAGTAGTTTTACTTTTATTGGAATATGATCAATAATAATGAATTTAATTTCATAGAATATACGTCACAGAAAATTTTCCCCAAAACCTTCTTAAAGTTTAAAATACATTAATTTAACTAATTTGAAACCATTTTGATATTCATTTGATATTTAAAGTTGTTGAAAAGAGAAATTGCAGACACCATTTGAATTTTCTTATTGGCAGTTTGAGGTCTTTAAAATAAGGATCTCGTGAACGCTAAATTATGCAAAGCAAGATGGTTTCAAGAATGGCTAAAAAAATTGGACTTTTATAGATTTCAATTTGCTGATAGGCATAGTTAGGGTTGTTTTATTCATCGCTATATCTTATAAACGAAATCGTTTAAAATTTACTCTCCCAAATTTGTTTTCGTACGCGATAGATATTTACAATTATGGGAAATTTAAGTAAATTAAATTGAATCATATTATACATATATTTAGCTTGTTTTTCTATTTCATTTATTAAAATGTTTAAGATCAAGGCTTTTTAGTTATTTTTTTTAAGTGCTAATAGTGATTGCGGGAAAAAAAATTGCCATTTTACTTTTTCAAGCGTCTAATTTTTGCAGCGTAATCCCATTCCCAAAAGGCTCCCAATGATTTATTTAAGCTTTGCATTCTATAAAAAGATCAATTATCGTTGATTTCTTCATATAAATAATTCATAATATGTTAAAAATACCTCATCATGTGCCCTGAGAGGCTGTCATTTTATAAATACACTGAGCAATTGTAAAATTCACAATTTAATATTGATAAAGGAATATTGGATAATTTTAATATGCTTTAAAATGTTCTGAAGTTTAAAATAGAGATTCGTGTTAAAGACATTGAGTAATTTTTAAGATGTAGTACGATGATAACTATAACCTATAAATTAATATAGAAGTTATCCGATAAAGGCGTGGGAGATGCTACAATGATTGCATAATTTAGCTTATGTTATTATAAAACGAAACAAGTACCTCTTTTATGATCTATAACATGTACCACTACCTTTTGTTTAAGTTAAAATTTCATATAGCTTGAAAGTATTTATAAAACTTTGAGAAAGACTTATTCAGTGGTCTATCAGCTTCCATACATTTTTCGTAAATTACAAAATTGATTATAGAAAGATTGTTTTAACACTGATTAGCTTTTTACGATTAACTATTTTAAATTCTTTGATTCGTAAGGAGCCAGAAGTTTCCAGTAAAATGACTCTTTATAACAATTTAAAGTTATATCAAACGATTTCTTTTACCATTAGTTTTGAACGATTTAATTAACGAATTTATCAACGAATAATCTTGAACTATTTAATTAACTATTTTATCAGCTATTAGTGTTGAACTATTTATTTAGCGAATTTATCAACAATTAGTTTTGAATGATTTAATTAACGAATTGATCAACGATTAGTTTTGAAACTCTTTCCGAAGTTTACCATAGCAAAGCAAATTAAACCCAAATTAAAGGAGGCATTAGGGTATTTTATGAGAAATGAAATAATTAAATGGTCTAATTTACTAAACTCAACAAAGCAGTTTTAGTAGTTCATTTATATATAAATAAATAACTTCGCACGTTATAAGAGGTTGGAAGTAAGCGATTGTTAATACTTACTGGTAGCTCTATGCAAGTTTCTCTTTGAGATCTAGTTGGATCACAAGTCATAATCATCCACTGAAGCTCCATCTGAAAAAATAAATTATATAAGCAAAAAATATACCAGTGTCATTTTCATAATTGTGCTGTTCATTGAATGTTTTTCAATTACTTTTAAATAATTTTTTCCCATTGCAGAAATAAGATTTCGCAGTTTCTACAAAAATCCAAAATCTTATTAATTACTGAGTAGGATTTTTAATCACCATTGGCTAACAGTGATTTAGAAACTTACTCATAATCACTACTTATATTTAGTAAACATCAAATATTTCAGAGCAAGTCTAGAATTTTGGTTAACGCCCATTTGACTTTCTACTTATTATTAAATGGTATTTTCACTCAATATGTCTCCATAAAATAATTCTTAACAAAATGCATGACTTAATCTTTAGTTACGAACTTTCCTAAATGCAGAGATACTTGTCAAACTGTTTGTTCAATTCTTCGACGGATTGAAAGGCAGTACATGTAAATTATCATATATTTAAAAATGGAAAATTTTTTACATACACTAGAAATATATTTTATATGATTCACTATGAAGCAAGGAATAAAAGAATAGAAAACCATTTTTAGAAATATTCTTTCTGAAGATTGCAAAATGCTTCTCAAGTAAAATAATTTTTCCAGTTTTTCCATTTTTGAAGATATTTTAAACTTCATATCTGAAACTATCTGAGAGAAGAAACATACCTAATTTACTCAAATATACTTACACTGTTTACAATACTGTTTTTTATATTCTCTCCAGAATGCATATGGAATCGATTGTTGATGAAAAGATAAATTGAATCTAGAGCATTAATATCAAATTTCACTTACCTGAATATCAAGGAGTTGGTATTCAAAATCCCTGTTGTTCAAAATAAGATGTCATTTAACATTTAAAAATATTTTGCCAGACTTACCTCAAATGAATAGTCAAATTCTAGATTTTTCATTCAAGACGGCCATTTAATTTTTGTTGTTCAAGAACTAATATATAAAATTATATGTTTAAATATTTTTATATCTAGATATTTTATCAGTGAATGATTCAAAAATCTACATAAAATGTACTTTCAAATGCAGTCCGCATAATTTTTATCTTAACTTTACCACTTTTTATAAAATTCGTTCAATTTTCATCATGGAGAAAGAAAAGCCTCAGAATTACAGAGTACGATGCTTTAATCTATTTCAAAGTATGAGATTCAGAGTTTCGGTGGGTTTTATATATTTCTCACAAGATACTTCTCGTAAACTATACTTAATTGGACGGCTGCCTGACATTATTTTTTTTTTTCATAACTGAAATTGTTTCTAATTCTTGTAAAAAGTTTTATATAAAAATTTATCCGCATTTAGTGGAGTTTCAATTCTCATCTACTCGTTCTAATCATCATTAATGCCACCAATAGCAAAATAAATCCATCGTGTTCCACGTGGGTGCTGTCAGATTTCTGAGTTCAATTTCAGTTACGGACTTTTGAGAAAATCCTTTGATTTTACGATAAGCATTATAAAAATGATTTCCGATTGCATTTTTAACATTTGTGTTGATGTCTCAGTGCCTTCTTATTAAAGTTTTTGATGCATCTTTTTGTTCAACCTTTACTTCATAAGATGTTTTAATTTTTTTCATAAAATTCTTTGAAGCTTTTGTTTTTAGCTTAATCTAGACCTATACAATTTTTTTCTTTTATTTGCCGAATCCTTTATTTGATCAAATGTTTTTTGGCCACTTTCAAAGCTCCATTTCTGTTATTTATTAAAACCACTTAATGTTTTCAATATCAAATATACTTAAACGGATCTCCGGAATTTTTTGTATTTGAATAATTATATTTCTCTTTAGGTTGTGTTTAATTCTTTTAAATCTTAATTAACAAGAATTCTTTTCATTTTAGTATTTTAATTTTTAAAAATTGTAGATATTCCTTATTAATGCCGCATCGAATGCTGCCATGATTGCTGCCTATTGATTCAGCTATTGAATTATACCCTTTCATTCAGTTAATAAAATTATATCGCTACCTATAGGGAAAATGTTCATTCCACCTTTTGTGCAGACTACTGCATTTATTTTATCTAGACCCGACAGATGGCTGTACTAGTATTACATTGAGATGAAACCTCGAGTAACTTTTTATGAAACAATTTTATTTCTTTTCCATTTTAAGCAAATAAAAAATTTGTAAATATGAGTTAAGGAGAAATATTATCTTCGACTACTTATCAGAATAAATTGCATTTTCCCTTAAACTCTTGTAGTAATCGACAATTTTTATCAAAACAATTATCAACCAATCACTTTTTCTGTAATATAATCAAACAACCTGTAGATAAACGAGGAATGTTTTGTTATTCTAAGTAGTTGAAGGACATGCAGTTGGCTATTTATTTATTAACATTAAATTTTATGCCAACAGTAGACAATGGATAGATCAGTAGTTTTGAAATTCCAGTTGTAAAATATTGAGTCATATATGTAGATAATGCATCTCTTGATTTTAAAATAATTTAGTTTATATAAATTTAATTTATATTATTTATTTAATACTGAATGAATAATGATTTGTTTTTAACCATTTAACTGCGAATGTTTAACTTATGATTATAGAATTTTTTTCCACAATTCAAGCATGAAACTTGGCGTTATTTATCGTGAGCGTAAAGATTTTTTTTTTTGTTGTTAATGCATACTCTTTTCCTTAATAGCAAAAAACTTCTAGCAATATTGGTACGATTGTTTCAGGATATCGTACAGCGTTCAGACTATTGAACAACATTGTGGTGATATAGTACAATATCTTGAACTATCTATAGAGTTTGTTTGAAATTCTTTTCCGCACTATACATGCCGTCAAGAATACATACAGATGACGGATCGAGATTTGAGTTATTATGTTAAAAACTGCTGAAAGGAAGCAATTTTTTACGTTACTCTTAATTAATGCTGTTTATATTTTCATTCATATGTGTATTTCTTGCAATGTTCTTTTCAGGTCACTTGGTCAGTCACTTGATCACTTTTCAGGTCACAGGTTCTCTACATTTTTTAAATGAATCTTTAACCATTAATAGCGTACTGGAAATTTAGACTAATGTTTTCAGCTTAACTATCATATATTCTTTTATTTTTATTTTTCAAATAAATAGGAGGCATCACTCCTTTAACCCTTTGCGATTTACTGTCCAGTATAATGGGACATATTTCATTGCCATTAGAAATTTTATTTGTTATTTGAAGAGTATAGATCTATATACCAAAACAGGACGTACTAATTTTCTCAAAATAAATAAAGAACGAAACATTTTAAGCATTTTTCATTTTAGTTTATTTGTTTGGTAGTCAAAATTCATTTAATGTAAAATTAACTTAAAACTGAATTTTCATAAAACAGTAACGTTTATGGAATAAAAAAAATATCATTTAAAAATCAAACCTTACTAAATTCAATTATTTTTTGCCACCGGTTACTTAGTTTTTAACACATTCTGTCAGTTCCATAATTTACATTTATATTTTACTTCAGATTTTTTCTGTTTAAAAATTAAAATTAAAATGTTCGTGGTTTTATTGTTAATTAATGCTGTTCAACCACTGTTTTTTTAGGAGCAGGTTCTATTTTTTCTTACGGTGAGTCTTACGGAGAAAACCCGAATCCATCTCTTGCCTTGCTTAAGATTACCCAGTAATGTTAATAGAATATAATCAATCTTATTAAGAATTCAATATGAAATTCAATAGCTTTCGTAAATACCTCACCTGAACTGGTTTGTTGTCTTCAAATTTCGCAATGGTAATATCTCCATTGACGTCTATGGGTCTTCGTATATCGAGAGGTTGAGTTCCAATCAATTCACAGTCAACGTATAAAGTGACCCTATCTCGCCGCACGCTCAAATCTATCTTATGCCAATCTTTGTCATCATTCTGGAAATAAAAAAAAAACAACAACAAATCTTGTTAGTAAGATGTAAATGATCCAGATAATTTTAAATATACATTAATCCATTTCTAAATTTGCAAGGAAATTTATTAATTTATGAATTTTTTAAAGGCAGAAGCCCAATGAACACATGGATATTATTTTTACTTTTAAACAATATCGACAAATACTTTTTTCAGGATGTGAAAAAAAACTAATAATGTAGAAAGACAATCCACATGCAAACAACCAAGATCCATCCAAATTTTTAAAAAAATTATTATTTATTTGAGCATGAATATGGAGCAACATTAAAAAGGCACAAAGGGAGCAGTCATAATTTGCTGGTAAGGTCTCATCTTTGGAGGGAGATAATCTCATGCACAAAATTCATTTATGTGTAAGGCCAGGTGCATTTTCCCTATCTTTTGGGTTCAGACTTTCTAATATTAAACAGGAGTGAAAAAAGAGAATGGTATGCCATTCGCATGAACTGACCAAAGGTCAAATTTCAGATGGTCATCCCAAAAAACTCTCTTGTTTCTTCAACTTCAGATATCAAAAGAAAAAGAACTTTAATTCAAGTTCTAATAAATAACATTGGAATTTATAATTGAAAATGTAGCAATCTACAATTTTTCATCGAGTTGCCATAGCGGAACAAAATCTCTTCAGGTGCATAAAACAATGTATATCTATCAGATAGTAAAGTAATAACTAGTCAGAGAAATGTGTTATTTGAGACTTCATTTTACAGTTCGTTAATACGTCTAAAATATTTTTTTTTAACTCTTACGTTTCAACTGAAATTAGAAACTTGGAAAAAACATCAAAACTATAAAATGAATGAAAGCAAATGCGTTGTTAAAAATTTACAACAACAAAATGCTCAAATAATTCGAATAGTAGTTTAAACCATGTCAAATAATTTTTATATATGATTGCATTTCATACATGAGAACTATTTTGTTCACACGTGCTTGGTCAAGAAAAAAGTTTAAAACCAAAATAAATAAATAATAAAATAAAATAAGTTAAAAGTTAATCAAGCAAACTGGTCCATAAATTAATCTATATTGAATGTTCTAACTCCAAATTCCTAAATTTGTGTTGCTAAAAATATTGCAAGCACTCCGTTCATTAAAATATTTTATAGATAAATGCATCAAATGGATATAATGTATTCTTTCGTTTTTATGCTTCATATTTGACCCACATCTACTTGTAGGTCCATACCATTCAAAAACCGTCAAAACCCATTTGTCTGAAAAGCGCGATGAACGTGCAACATTCTGTTAAGCATCAATGAAGAAGTATTTAAGAACCGAGAAAAAAGCCATTTCCTGCAGCGGAACTGCTTCAACGAAAACAGTAATAATTATCATCTAACATTTCTTGGGTCACGCCAATCGGCTTTATTTAAGAAAAGATGGCAATTTGCCTCTTCCTCTCCACTAAATACTCCGCATAATATATAAGTGACTTTTAGACAGATTATACGTTGGCAAACGCCCTGGTAGTTTAACAGAACGATTGCCAGTCAGACAACAGTGGCACTTCAGATTTCCTTTTACGCATTTCGGTGATGGTCTGAAACAAATTATTACCAAATCTTCTTTACTGGAAAGGAAAAACACTGTATGAAGCTACGCTCATAAATTGTGAAATAAAAACAAACCAGGAAATTTCCTATCACCTCTTAATGCATATGGATTTATTTTTCTATCAGAGAAAGATATACTGAAAAATTAAATTGGTCATTATTTTCAAATTATGTTCTTAAGTTTGCAATGCGATAGGAAATTTGACTTCAAATTCGAATTGTGGGTATGCCCTTTCATATTCAGATCAATAATGCATTTTTAACTCAGGTTCATGATATAAAGATGCTTGTTTTTACTTTCAGTAAGATTTGCAAAATAAAACAATGGAAAGATCTGTTTAAGATCTTTTTTTTGGCCATTTTATAACAATTTCCTTTAATTTTGTAGTCACCGACCACCTCTCAGCCATTTTCAACTACACATGGCTGAGAAAAAAATACCGACATACATACGAACTTAAGAGTTTAAAAAAAATTCAACTAAATTAAATTGACTGGATACTGACGTAAAATATTTCTATATTATGTTAATAATAAAATTCGGCGATGGTAATTTTATAATAGTTTCCCTTCAGATTGGTGGGATTATCAAAATATTATTAAACATTCATACTAATTCCTGAGATGAACAAAAATATTGTATTACATACTGAAATCAATGTTTGGAATGGCAAACATTAAATAAGTTATATGTGATCATCATGAGTTACATTGAAAAAAATTCCATTATTGTATAGTTAGTGCAACGTGTGTTTAAAACCTTTTGCGACTTTTTAAGAGGATAATGCTTTTTTTTTTTTTTTGCTCATTCCCCAGAATATAATACGAATTATGATGAGCACGATATGGTCCCCCTTCATCGTATTAGACTTTAAAAAGCGATATAAATGCGCTGCTACATTGTTTCTTTTGTATCCTATGTGACCGACACATGAGCAACTATATGTGCTACACCATAGATTACCAACTATTGTTTTTCCATCTATATAACTAAAGCCAAGGCGCAACTTATATGTTTTGAATTAAAAAATCTTTTCATGCAAATCTTGAATTCTTCTCTGGCAAAATTTTAAGCAGCTTAATTTTTAATTTTGTGGATTTCATTGAGTTTGAAAGTCATTATCATTTAAATCATTCAGTTAACCATATTTTGATTATCTATCTAATCATTTATTGAAATAGTAAGGCACTTCAATTTGTTTGAAAATGATATAAAAATGTTATAAGCCTTCACTGAATCATCAAAGAGACGAAAAGTTGTACAGTATTTTCCCGAATCAAATGTTTCATTTTGTTCAATATGTTACGTTATTATTATTTTACATCTCAAATTCACATGTTTGGTTTTTACATTTAAAAAAGATATGAAATAAAATGCTAATGAAAAAACATCTGAAGTTTTAAGATTTAAAAAAATGTAGCAAAAGTATTGATAAAATTCCGCAAAAGTGAAGTTTTAGAAATGATAGTTAAAAAAAATAATAAAATTCCGCTTAGAATGAGAACATTGTTTTAGTCGTATTCCACAGTACACACATGTTTTATTATAATCCTTATAATTTCAAAATATTATTTGACTAAATCTAACTGGACAAAAAGTATCCAAAGCTTTATCATAGCTAATACTTTCAATATTTTTCGCTTAAAATATTTAATTATATTTCTCTAGTGAAGAGAAAAGCCTTTTATATCAAAATTTTCCACTAATGAGTTTAATTTAAGCTCCGCTAAGCATTTGATTTACAACATGTCAAATGTCAATCAGCTATTTGATTCTTGTCTGTTCCTAAAACAATCATTCTGAGTCAGAGCCGTTTAACGTTCCAGCATCAGGCCGTTTCTGGAAAAAGTCGTTAAGTCATGAAGAGTCGGTCGATTACGAGAGGGTAAGGAGAGCTATTTAACCCTTGCACTGGCTTGCCCCTCCTGTTGCTAAGTTCAGACTCTCGAGAGGCATCGATTAACCTAATGAAAGTGCTCATCAAAGGAAGAAGGAAACATTTATCTACCTCTGTAGGATTGGGTCAATTTCCTTTCAACTTCACAAACGAATTTTTTTAAACTAAAAAAAAAATATTAATTAGCATTCTTGCATTTCCTTTTAAATAAAAAGGAAAGCATCATGAGATTTTACGAAGTAAGCAACAAACAAACCGTTTGATAATGACGGATTTATGTCATAATGCACGTTGGTAAAATTAAAAAGTTTGCTCTTTTATTCACTGATGATCGAAATTCCTTTCGAAGCGTAGGAAACGTAGACCGGGCAAATAAATAAATAAAAGTCATAAAAATTTTTAAAAACAGCCGCTATGAATAAGAATAAAAGCCGTACAATTTTTAACACAAAAAATAGCAAAATAATTATAAGGACCATCCTCAATCATTTTTATGTTTATATATACAAAGGTATTAGCATCAAGAAAAAAACTTAATCTGGAAATTTTGATCAGCTTTTACGTTTCAAATCTCCGTGAATACAACAAACATATTTTTCGATTTACATCCGCTATTTTGTGTGCGTGTTTTAATATTAAATCAAAAACGCAAACAAATGAAAGATTAAATTTTAACCAGTAGTCTTTACACCAAATTTGAAGTTCTATATAAAATTTTGGACCAAGTTTGTCAATAAATAGACTGTCTGTATTGCGTGTTCATTCGTGATATAGTTTATAACTTTATGCTAATGAATCGCAAGCTGTAATACAATCCTAAAACAATTTTCTCCCGCTTTAGGCAGATATGTTTCTTGTGAAAAGCAAGTCAAGATTTTGATCAAATTTTATGCTTCAAATCTCTGTGAATACAAGTAACAAATTTTTCGAATTACGTTTGTTATTTTGTGTGCCTCTGATCACATTAATTTAAAACGCAAACAGTTTGAAGGCAGAATTTTAACTTGAAGTCTTTACACAAAATTTGTAGATTTACAAAAAAGTTAGGATTTAGTTTGTCAGTAAACGAACTGTCTGTCTGGTCGTCCATTCATGTCGTATTATATACCATTATGTTATTGAGTTGTAAGTCATAATAAAGACCTGAATCAAATTAATCCCACACTGTCCAGGCGTTTTTTTAAAGTAAAATACGATTAAAAATAATTTTTTATTTAGTACACATTTTAATCTTTGCTTAAAGATATAAATCTCTATATTAAGCATATCAGGTAACAACAGCAAATGAAAATTTTATGCTTAATTGCTTTAATTCAAGGTAATAAAATATTCTTTGGAATCATACATTATATTTTATTTTATTAATAATTTTCACCTCCTAATGCTGGAAATCTGCGTACCAAAAGCTAAAACACACAACACATTTATTATTTTATTTAGTGTTAATAAATTACCTTTTTTTTCTTTTAACCATGTAATACTATCTTTTTCAAAAATAATTTACTAAATTTTTTTAAAATCTCAGTACAAGTATTAAAAAAATGAAGAATAAAAATTCAAGTATAAAGATAAGATTAATTTTCAACCATGTCTATTTTTTTTACTTAGAGCTTTTTAAAACGAAAGCAGATTGCTTCAGCCTCGTACGAAAAGATCTTTAGTTGAAAATAAACAAGTATTATGTCATTTCGAAACAAAAGAAGGGAAGATTAAAATATTCCTTTGTAACACGAATGTCAAAGGCTCAGTTGTGCAACATTTGTTGCCAAATACTTTAACATAAATATTGCCAGCGAAAGTGAAATACTATACAACTTCCGGCAATAAACACCCTTCTTTCGGGTTTTAAAATGTCAATTCCTTAGACGCAGTCTGCTATGACCTCAACAATTTTATGGCCACAACTGAAGTTTATACATTTTATTCTTATTTTTGGTGTTTTTCATTTTTGATTTAGTCAGATTGCATGGAGAAGTATTACATGAATATTGTTATATTCTCTGCACCATTATTATTTTTTTCCCCTTTTCATTTCTTTGTCTGCAGTAAATATTCAAAAAAAAAATGTAGCAATATGTTAGAGTCATTTGACTATCATCACATTTTTATTTTGCTATGTTCTTTCCTTACAAATGTAATGTAAACTTAAGTTCTTTCAACAAGACTTCAGAGCATGGGTTTGTTTAAATATTTTCAAGACCATTCCAGAACAGAGATGAATCACATGACTCATAACAGACCGGAAGCTGCACTTAACCACGTATCTAACTTTTTTTTAGAAGGAAAAATATTACCGACCTTACTTGACAATCGCAAATTAAAATTTTAAACTTATCGAACTTATATATTCTATTTAAAAAATTGCAAGTTTATAATTAAAACAAATTTGTATTTGTCCTTTTTAAAAAGTTCTTTTACTGTTCCTCTACGCTTGTACAAGTAAATATCACGAATTCCATCTAACAGAATGGTGGAAGCATATTAGAAAAGGATACCACTGTTACAAATGCATTTGATAAATAAAATGCATTCGATAAATAAAATGCATTCGATAAATAAAA
>JAPMOQ010000382.1:652846-663454 GCA_026543055.1 Argiope trifasciata | reverse complement strand
AAGGTAAAATCAGTCTTAAAAAAAGAGGGGCAGGGCTACAATTTGGGAGCAAATATTTACATTTAGATATAATCAATTAAATTTTTTTCTAAAAAACTAAAAGTGCTTACTTTGCTTTAAAATAAATAACAAAGCAAGTAATTAATCCTTTGAGAAAAAATCTGTTTGGCTACCTTTTATTATAAAATTTTTATTAAAATAGTTTAAAACAATATTCGAATTTTTTGTTAAGGAGCTTTTCAAATTTAACCATAAATAATTGCCTAAATTATACTGGTCAAATTAAGAGCATTATCATTTGGAATTAAAGGATAACTCAGAAATAAATTACTATTATTTGGAACTAGAGAGTGATCTGGAAGGAAATTATAATGACAAGTAGACATCCTAATGGATAAAGTGAAAGAAAAAAAGCTTGATAAAGAGAACGTTAAAAACATCAAATATTTGTTCAAAAAAAAATGGAACTTAGGTTTTATATTTGTATCACATGTGAGGACATGCAAACGAAATCATATGGTCCTTAAAATGTCATATTTGGGTTCCTGCCTTGTACGCTGATGTGATTTTGAAAAACAAAAATTGCTTTTAACT
The DNA here is from genome assembly GCA_026543055.1 of Argiope trifasciata. NCBI lineage: Eukaryota > Metazoa > Arthropoda > Arachnida > Araneae > Araneidae > Argiope > Argiope trifasciata. The sequence continues at coordinate 662,860 of JAPMOQ010000382.1, read as the reverse complement.
GTGCTTAAAGAAACAACTTATTCAATTTGAGATCTAGTATTCCATTCTACAGTATAGCCGTTTTTTTAAACTGAATTATTGATACAGTTGTTAGTCCTTTTTTTCAGTACTTAATAGTGATATTTTCGAAAAGTTAATAACATTATTTTAATAATATGTAAATTAAAAAAATCTAATACATTCTTTATTAGAATAAATTTTCTATCCCTCTAAATTGAAAAAATGTTAATGTGGTTAAAACACGGTGACTTTCCCTCTTTAATACTGCCAGAAACTTACTTATTTACCTAAATTATAGCTATATTAAATGAATTGAAAATTTCGATTTTGTTTTAAACAAATTGTAATTGAAGACAACGACAGACTGTTACAAATTGTTTTGTTTTAAATAAATATCCAATTTAAAAAGAATGTCTCAATCTGATAAAAACAGAAATTTACCATCAGAAGATTAATCACATTACGCGTCTAGAAAATTGTTATAATTTCTGATACTTCTTATATTTTTAATTACTTTTCTACTTTCTTGAAACAAATTTAAGTAACTACCTTATCAGTCAATTCATGCGACTGTTCTCAAATCACGAGAAAGTAAACAGAAAAATGATTAAAAATTAGCATTTTCCTTTATCCTCCAATAACCCTCTGATGGTCTTTACCCATAAAACATATAAGCGTCAAGTAATCGACAGATTTTGCGATAATGAATCACCGTTCCATCTAATTATTAGAATGGAATGTTGTTATTTGATATTGGAAGTCTCTAACGCATAAATATTTAGTACGTTTTTATAGCATCTAATTTCTAATGTCCCTGAAGCAAGTGAAAGAAACTTGATAGTGAAGGTTACCTAGTTGGTAGAGTGAGATTGGATCGCTTCGACAATCGATAAGCGGTCTGCATTTTGTTGGAGCCTCGTACCACCTTGACACCAGGGAAAGAAACTTCTTTGTCATCCAAACGAAACTTTCGGATAAGATCGAACCCTGTCGGGAGAAATAAAAAAAATCAACATTTTAATCGAAAGTAACATACTTTTAGTCAGCTAAAATCCTTGTATAAAATTTCACTGTTCTATTATGTGCAGCACACTAACTTAAAATAGAGTTTAATTTTTTTTAAAAAATTCATATTTATTAAGAATGTAAATGTCTCATTTGTTATATTATTTCGCCAAGAATAATATTTAAATTAATTGAAATGTTGGTTTATATAAATGGCAAATTTCCACTTTCTGAATTGTTTATATTCAGTTATTGACTGCAGATAAGAATGTAATTGCTACTATTGCTTGTAACATATCACACAATTCAAAGTAGGTCTGTTTTCAAAGGGTTTTTTTTTTTTTAAATTTTACATGTTTCACAAGTAATCTTTATTAATAACATTCACTGTTATTTTTATTTTTGGCGACGCTTACAAGAATGAAATTGGATGATTAATAAGATTTAACATGTCTAGTATTCTACTGGTAAATAGCATATCATAATTATATGTGATATTTACACATTTAAAAAAAGAGAAGTAATTTTTCTAGATTCAGTTTATAAGAAAAATTAAATTAAACTAATTATTATCACATTAAAAAGTAATTCATTCACATGATGAGCTATAATCATCATTATAAGGTACATCATGGAAATCTGATGACGAAAGAGACTCATCATTTTACAGGAAGTGGTTAATTTTCTCGTTTTAATAATTTTACTGAAACCTATATTTTTCTGTCAAAAAAATAGAGTATAAAGACATTTGAAAAACTATGTACCAAAAATTTAAAATCACATGTTGAGCTATACTCATAATTATACGAGATGTCATAAAAAACTGGTGATGAATTAGACACATCATTTTACAGGAAGTGGTTAACTATCTCATTTTGATAATTTGACTGAAACTTGTATTTTTCTGTCGAAAGAAAAGAGAGTCTAAAGGCATTTAAGAAGCCGCGTACTAAAATTTTGAAACCAACTACTACGAGAAATATAATTCAAATAAATAAAAATCTCAGAATTATCACAGTTAAAAAAAATGTAAACAACAGTTACACGCCATCGTAAAAGAAGCTCTCAAACGGTTTTCTCACGGAAGTATCAACAGTGTATTTCTTTTTAACAATCACCACTCAAAGAAACAAAGACCTCGGAATGAAAAAACTGAACCACCTTGTCATCTTTCCTTAAGTACCACTTCAAGGTATAATTTACTAATCATTTAAGTAATTAAGCTTGTCGTTAATAGTCATTACGTGTTAATATACGCTGACAGATATGCAGGCATTGCATTCTTAACAAAGGGGCAATTATATGTCCGTTAATTACACTGAACTATGCATGCTGCCTACATCTGAAAAGTTTTTAACAATTCAAATTACTTTTTCAGAATAGTTTTGAAAGAGGAAAAATGCTAATTAACAGTAATTTTTAATGTTAGAATAAATATTTTCGTTATCATCCTATTTTGGGCACTTTTAAAACTACTTATGAATTCCGAAATTATTGAAGGAAAATTTGGAATATATAGGTTTATAAAAACTTTGACGGAAGCATTTTATAATCAATCTAATTAAATGTGAATAAGCTCTCCATTCAAATTTAAAACGACTTAAAAATCAGAATCACCATTATAATAAGAAAACCGCTTCTTTTCGGGGACGCTCTTCCTGAAAATTTTGTGATAAATATGTATAAATATAAATAGAACCTTTTTGTGAGTGTTAAAAAATATTCCCACAATTATTTTATCCATTGATTCAAGAATATTAACAACATATTTAAAATAATAAGGAAAATCAATGAACAAATCACAATTACAGGACAAATTTCTCCAACTTTTATTTCATATAAAAGCTCTTGACCTCTAGATATCTCGTCAGAATTTCCCTGCACTGCAAGCGAAGAAGTACTATCCCACTCTATATTCTATATGTAGGGAACCAAGGCAAAGTTCCCAACCGTAATCATTGTCTCGATTTTGAAAAAATAATTGTGGATTTTTTTATATGAATGCTCATGATCTCTTTGACACGTCGTGATCGGTCTTTTACTCGTTTTCTCAATATTTCTGGAGATATTGCAAATTAAAACTCTGACAAAGCTTTCAATCTCATTGACTAAAAAGTCTGCGGTGGTCTGGTGGTAAGGTTTCAACTTCGGAGTTGCAGGGATTCAGGTTTGTGACTAGATTACACCGAAGAACCATCGTGTAAGTGAGTCTGTTACACGTTAAATCCGTCAGACCAAACGCCCTCCAACTGGTGTGGCTAGGAGGGTGCCAGCTCAGGTGTCGTTCTCGTCATCTGACGGCGGTTCAAAATTACGAGGTCTTTTCCAAAATAGCCCTAGTGTTGTTTTCCAATGGGGCGTTATCGTAGTTAATATAACTAAACTAAGCTAAATTAAAATAAATTCATTAACTGAAAAGATTTTGCCAACTGTCGTCACCAGCAGACCAATTCACAATTAACAATGCTCTATTATTACTGCCCACCTGTTAGGAATATTTGTGTAACTGAACCTTTATTATACTTTCGTTACAATAAGATATACTTTATCAAAGTTGAATAATAATTACATTAATATTATCACTTCGACAAATTTTAAGGAAGTACAAACTGCAATTTCGATATTATAACAAAAAGGAAGTGCTATTTTAAATTAGAATTGCACAATAATGATACAACATGTTAACTGGTTAACTATGTCTGCAAAGTGCCGCGAACTACGAAGAGTAGCAAAATTAGTCCAGTTATTGATATCGGTGATCGTATCTAAGCTTTAATTTGTAATATCACATGGAAATTGAGTTGTAGGATGCAAACGACCCTTGATGACGTATCTAAAAATCGTACGATTTGATAAGAAATAAAAATTGGTGCAGTTGGAACATTAAATATCTTATTTTGTGGCTGTAGCTTACGAACTTAGTCAAGTTTTTTGTCCTCAAAGAATGTGCAATGATGTAATGCTTTTGAAATATCTTCCGGAAATAGACGATGGTTACAAAAACAGCACCAATAGTTTAATATGAAAATCATAAGATAATGGGTGAATTTAATTTTATATGAAATGAAAATTTGCAAAATTGGCACAATGTTTTTGGCTAATGTGGGGGGGGGGGGGGCATATTCTTTTTGTTTCAATCATTTTAAATAAAAAGATAAACTGCGAAAACCTAATCGATGAAGGCGGCTTGTTTATTTTTTATAGATAAAGAATGAATAATATAGCTATCATTACAGTCAGTTATAAACAGTGGCAGAATAAGTTTTAAATAAAGCTGAAATTTCAGTTAACTGATAGTTAAGTTAAATGAATCGATATGTATGGATATGAATTAAATCTTAGAGTCATTACCACATCATAAAAAAGTCTGTATTGAAAAGTGATTATACATTAAACTTTTATATATATTATTTTATTTTGTTTTTTATCGTTCATTTTTAGAAATTCACCTTTCACTTATGACTATATAAATTTGAAAAATACATCAGGTCTGCACCTAAAATTATTACAACTTCATTGTACAATAAACGGATTATTTGTAACTTACTAACCCCAAGAAATTTTTGAATTGAGTTTTATAAATTGTTTCTAATTTAATTTTCATCCTTATATTTTGAATGTATGCTTATTGATTTGAAACGTATATGCAATAAGTAGCAATGGCTTGGCAAGTGGTGGAGAAATGATATTTATTTTTATCTAGCTTTCATATTAATTAGCATCATGAAATAAAATGAATGCGCAGCCATTTTCTTTCCATTGCTGTCTGCAAGACTGGTAGCTTGGATATCTTTCCTCCGAAGGTCCCTTATCCTTAATACCCCATTACAGCCCAGATAGAAAGGATGAATACTATTATTATTCCATTCTCGGTTTTTTTCTTCTCACATGAACGCTATATTTCCACGACATACTTTTTTTTTTTAAATCTTCGTTTAAAAAATAAAAAATAAGATATTTTAAAGCCTCTTGAATGACAATCCTCCCATGTCTATTGTACACAATTCACCTCTTATTTTTTAATGGTTTCAGCATCGTCAAAATTGAAGTTTAATTTATTTTTTTTTTGTTACGACTAACTTTTCATTAAAAAATATTAAACTTTAGAATTTATGGAACTGTTTCAAACATTTGATATGCAATGAAATTAAAATCATGTTTGTTTGTTTTTTATTTCATTTAAATTTATTTATTGAATTGACTTGAATATCTCTCCTGACCATATCTTTAATTGCCCTGCCATATAAGTGAAGCATCCATTTCGATCCCCGCATCAACTCCTCTATTCCACAGAAGTTATTGGTGTGGGAAGAGCTGTCTAGGACACTTTTGGATTAATTTGATCCCATTGAACTACTTTTAATTCACAAGGTAATAAAAACAACAACAATTGATGTGAATGAAGGACGCCAAATGGAGGGGCTTTTATTTTAGTCTCGTATTAAAAGAGAATCTCTTATTTTTGTCTAATCAATTCTAAAAAATATTTAAGTGTTAATATTTTTTCGCCATAAGGGATTTTAAATAGATAAAAAGAAGAAAAGAGAAATTATGATTTTTTTTGCTGTTAAAAATATTTTTTTTAGTACTTTAACTTTAGTTCTACATGTTAATTATTCATTTTACTAACATTATTTTACATTTATTATATTACTTTTCTTCTCAAATTCATTGCTATATTTCGTTAGATTAATAAATTTTGTCATTCCTTTAATGAGCAAAGAAAAATGTTTTTTTTTTAAGTTTATGCAAATAATGTATTATATTACCTGGTAAGTCATCCTCGCCAATTCGTATGTCTGGACAAATTCTGTTGATTTCATTTTCTGAAAATTCTGTAAAGGAAAGAAAATATTCAATATTAACACATTCATCATATTCTATAATAATATTATCTTATATTTAACCACCTAACCGGAATATCCTTTGAACTATCCATCTTTCCACGTTACCTAAAATGTTCTTTAGCTGTTTGTATTGCGGATATTGCGATTCGAGGAATAAGCAAAAAATCTGATAATACATGTTCAGTGAATAAATATTGCATTGCATTCCTGTTTAACCTTGTACTGTTCCAATGCTTTGAAAAATTCAAGTTTTCTACATTTTTAGATAGTTTTAACAGTTTGTACCCAAAATGTTACTTAAAATATATAATTAATCCTCGTGAATACAAATGATCTAGAAAATGTTGAGGAATAAAAATAATTACTGCTGTTACGTTTTATACCATTATACGAACAATCCTTTGTCATTAAGTTTGTTGTAGCATCGCGAAGCTTTTTATTTTAAAATTATTTTACAGTCATGTTGATGTTATTTTGCAGTCTTTTTAAGGAAATGATACTGTTGTACGATCACAAAAATATTTGCGCTACAGTAGTTTATAATACTTCTGTTCAACCCAGAATCTGTCTTTTTAAGAGTCTTCATACTTATTCCATAATATGAATTTTTAATACCAGAAGTTAAATTAAATCCCATTTGTAATAATGATTTTTGCATATTTTTGATCGGTTTTCATAAACATCTTGCTAAATACAAAAATGGTTGGAAGACAATAAGCTCGAAGCCTGATTTCACTAAAAGTCTACCATCACTAAAGACTAGTGCAAGCTATTAATACAATATTCTCATATAGCGCAATTAATAGATCCATAGTTTTGTATGAATACTCGTTTTAGGAAATCGTTTTATATGGTTTTTTTTAAATTTATATAAGAGTTCGTAATAAATTATTATTCCATACTCCTAGATTTTTATAAAAATAATACTTAAAATATGAGACTTTTTAACAAAATTACATTAAAGTTTTCTGTAAAAAATTAAATACAAGGTGGCTCAGCCTTATAAATATTGATTTAGTGGGCGTTATTGGACAGAACGGTTCAATAATAATGGCATATAATTTTGTAAGTCACAGTTATTAAAGATTGATTTAAATCAATTACGTGATACTATAACAATGTTCCAATGAATATCAATTTACTAAGTTGCAATAATATTTGAATCTATCAAGAAGCGTTACATCGATTTTGGAGGGTTAATGGTAACTGCTGTGGGGTCATCTTAAAATTGAATAAGGTTTCGAGACTGAGATTGAAGGTTTTACTCTTAGAAATAGTTTAGAATACAGATTTAGATATGCACACGGATTACAAAGACTTATATATATAAATATGAAAATTTATGTATAAAAGAATTATTTAGAAATATTTTTACGGAGCAATGGTGGATGGAAATTTTTTTCATAAAAAACGCTTCCAAAACTGGGCAATGAAATGACAGCGATAACATAATTTTACTATGCACCATCATTGTTTTAGATATTTTTAATAGAATTAAAATTTAAAAAAATGTTTGGTCTAATTATATTTTTTTAAAGTTCATATTTAATTTTTCAAAATTATAATGTTAAAATATATTACTATATTTCGTTATATTTTTGCATTTTATTTTATTTCACTGTAATACAAAGTAACTAAACATAGTAGCTTTCGTTACAGTTACATGACTATAAATACAATGAAATGTAGTAAGTAGTTGCTCGAAATATTTTTAATAATTTTATCGTAGATGCTATCAGTACATTTTCCCGAGAAGAACATTTTTCGAATGCATTCCAAGTGTCATTCGAGTATCCACTCCAAACCACCCTGATCTTATGTGGTTTGGTCTTGAGTAGTTATACGCATTTTCTGCGTTTTATTCCTCTCCTTTAATGGCAACTCAGCGAAATATTACAAGCATCATTTCAAAATAGCATTTCATTTTCTTCGATAAATAAACACAACAGCCTCATTTATTTTTGTATTTATCGAAGTTAGGAATTTTTGTTTCGTAATATTTTTTAAGTATCTTCCAAATCACCATTTAAGTTTACTCTAGACTTCTAACCACTTTAAATAAACAGAAAAAGCAAATATGATTTGGAAATTCAAAGGACTATTTGTAATTTTGTTGTGAATTCTAAATTTAAAAGAAAGAAATAACTAGATTTTATTGCAAATACGATTGCTGTAATAAAATGGTATTATAATATTGCGTTTACACTATTTTACATTATTATATATCATTTCATTACATTACATAATATGTAAGAAAATATTTTCGATGTTTATAGGTGATTACAAAACAACAACAACGGCTGTTATGAGTTTAATAGTTCACGAGTGATTGAATAAACTGCATATTTTTGTTAAAATTGACCATCAGAAAATGGTTATTTTTGTATCATAAACTGAGTTTAAAATTTATCAAGAGGATTATTTAAGTTCTCTGTTATTCCAATCTTTACTCATTCTTTTTCTGTAATTTATACCACATGTTCTAATCTGAATACATCTATTTTTAGGAAACTAAAAGAATATAAAACAAAAATATTAGCTTCTATTATTATTATTATTGAAAAATTAAATTCTTTTTTGATAACAAATATCTCTTCAATAGCTTTAATTTGCCATTACGTCTCATTTCATTGTACAGATATTTTGAGATGAAATTAAATTAAAAAGCAATATAATGGATCTGAAATAATGCGCGAGAGTTAATTTGGCTTTACAGTCATTACACTTTTCTACCGTAAGTAAATATTAATCAAGCGAGCGAGCATATGTAAACAAAAAAGAGCCACCTTTAAATAATACCAGCAAGCCTAAATTGGGGTAACTAAGTTCTCATGAGGTAATCTGAACTTTCTCTAAGTTCATTTGAAGGGGCATTCGTAGATACTTATCTACTCACGTTTTCAATAACATGGTTACTGCTGGTTGTGCATAAATTATCCATTTTTACTATATAAATATTAGTGGACTTAAGTTTCTTATCTATAGTTTAAATTTAAAGTAGTTAATAATCATGGTTTGGTCATTTAGAGGGTTCAAGCTAGCTCTGCCCTTAGGGACATTCATTTGCTGCACACACCTGTCGTTTCTACTTTATATGCTAAGTGGCTTCAGAGTGATCTGCAACTCTTGGATTCTAACATGGGCGTAACCCACTTGTCTTTATTTAAAGGTTTCTATTAAAATATTAGCCTATAATTTAAGAATGAAATATCTTAGATACTGAGGAGACAATCAAAATGGTTTTTATTTTTTATTTCGTAAGGGGTTCGTGATTAATTTCTTTGTATCTGTTCTAATTCTTCGCAATTAAATTACATTAAAAATTTAAAGGTTAAGTGGTGTCTCACTGGAAATGTGATTAGGAAAATGAATTTCCTTTTAACGCGCTTTTATTAACTCAACATCTTTCATATATGTAAATATCAAGTTTGTAAAGATTGAATTTCGTAATAAATGTTTCACTCCCTTCTTGATGGACTGGAATCTTGAAGCTTTATGCAGGTGTGCGTCATTGACTTCAATTTAATATTTTAATAATTACAGAATTTAAATATTAATTAATTGATAAATATTAATCAAATTTTTAATCCATGAGGAGCGCCATCTGGTAGCGAATGTAAGAAAAAAATGAATACAAAATTCCATAATAATTTTGATAATGAATAATGAGATTTATTATCTTGCTGCTGTAGAGACAATCAAAATGACTCTTATTTTTTGCTTTGTTAGGGGCTCATGATTAATTCCATTACATATGTTAATCTCATTATATCTGTTCCAGTTCTTCGCAATTTAATTACATTAAGCATTTAAACGTTAAGTGTCTGACTGAGTATAAGATAAAGAAAATGAAATACCTTTAGCCACTCTTTAATTAACTCAACGTCTTTTATGTATGTAACTATCGTATTTGTAAGGAATGGATTTCATAATAAATACTTCACTCCCTTCTTGATAGACGGGAATCCTGAAAATTTGTGTAGGTATGCTTTCTTAATTTCATTCTTATATTTTTATATTTTTAAAAGCTTAGTTATTAAATAATTTCTAACGTTTTATAGAATTTTTCTTTAATATGAGGAATTATATTTATCTATACGTATAATAAAGCTCAATGTGTGTGTGTGTGTGTGTGTGTGTGTGTGTGTGTGTGTGTGTGTGT
>JAPMOQ010000382.1:617559-627762 GCA_026543055.1 Argiope trifasciata | reverse complement strand
ATCAAACGGCTCATTTTACTTTCATAATGTAACCGAATATTTCCAATGTAAATTGTGGTAAATGAGTAATAAATTGAAACTACAACATAACAATGTTAATTGTGGAAAATGAGTAATAAGCTGATTTAACATATTACTTGTAGACTATACTGAACAAATAGATACAGTTTACAAATTAAAAAATATGGGTCTCCCGGACATATTTGGCACTTCTATGCACTGTTATTTAATTTATAATTGATTGAAACATAAAACCAAAAAAGCAAATTAAATGTTTGTATTTTTTTATCCAATTTTCAGCATGTTCATAATTTAAAAAAATATTACTATTTTTATACTATGTATAATTGATATATAATATATTCTTATATTATACAGTCAAAACGAAATTCACTGTTTTGTTTTAACTTTAAACGAAATGATTAATACTTCCAAATCACAATTTCATATTTTTTCAATGATATTAGTAAAAGTAACGATGTTTTAAATTTGATTTATTTTATTTTCGCAGCTGTCTTAAACCGAAGATTCTTCAGCCACCAATCGCACTCCAACTCAAGTGACTATTTACTTTTTCTACTTATAATGCAAATATAGGGTGAATATGCATAATATTCACAAGCAAAGCAAATCGCCACACAACATTAATAACAGCATGTTGAATTGACTGCAAATTGTATAGAATTCGATGTTTGCCCAGAGGACATGACATGTTTAAACCCATATAAAGAAAGCTAATCAGCTTAATTTTCAGCCTTAGTATTCTGTTTGTCTTCAGTTCTTTCTAAATGAATGCAGTGATACAAGATAAAATAAATTCATAGATTCTTTCATGCGATATTCTTTTGAACTGGAAACTGTCTCCATCTAAATTCATTAGTCACAGTTTTTCAGTTAATAATAGCTTGGTTTAGAAACTAGAAATTCTTTAGCTTACAGATAAAAGCTTGTAATTCCATGGGCGTTATCTCCGCAGCAGTAGGGACTATGGCTAATTTTTAATAACTTTATCAACCACTTTAATTGTGTTCCAAAACTCAATTGCCTTCAGAATGATGTCCCATTTGACCTTTGATCGAGATAATTGAGAGATTCAGTCGTGAGGCAGCCCTCAGGAATGAAATCTGTAATCCTTCTTGATATGAGTGGATGTTTGATGAAACGAATATTAATGGTAGAAGACAGAATTTTCATGATTTTTTTTTACTCGTCTTCCAACATTGAATAGACATGAATCGGGAACATCGAACGTGAGAAAACAATTAATGAAGTGCTATTTTGTTGTATCGAGTTTCGTTACCAAAAGTTATTTAGAATAATGAGTCATTATCTACTTGCTTATTAAGATAAACAGTGCAAAGAATGTAATTAATCTAAACAAAATTACAGTTCGTAAATAATACGTCATGACTTTTACTCCTCCTTAAGAAATTAGAGGGATCAAAGGTGACTATGCAAAAAGGTCAAAATTACTCTACAGCTGTAAGAGGTAAGGCATAAATGCGGAATATAAAAGTAATATATAAAATTGCGACAAATGTATACTTCAAACTGGCCGGTTTTGATTGCATTTCCTTGCATAACCAATAAATATTGAAGAATCTTTATGCCTGATAAGGATAAAATAAAAAAGATGATCTCATATGCATAATTTTTTGTATTTGATGGAAAAGAATTTCAAATCTAACTACCATCTTTAAAAATTTTGTAATTTTTATTTTAGATGATTTGAAGAAAAATATTACATTTTTGTCGAAAATTTTTAACAATTTGAAGTAAACACAAATGGTTCCCAAGTACAGTTGCTTCTTCCTTACTATAACTTTTTTTGAAATGGCAGCTAAAAGTTTTCTTAATGTGTTTAGATATCCGATTTCTTAAGTTCTGAACTATGAATTGCTTACTATACAATATATTGAATCTGTATTTTCAGAAATTAATTTTAAAATTCCCCATTTTATTGAAAAATGAAAAAACTGGGGAATCGATGAAACATGAAAAAATTGTATGGTCTTCTAAAATGCGTAGTTCAAACGGAAATATGATAAGGAAACAAGTATACTTCAAAAATCACATATTAAGCACACAAAAAACCACAGCTAATATTTTTCTAATTCAAACAAAAATAAATCATGGAATTTTTAAAAAACTGAGAGATAGAGATAAAATATAGAGAACCAGTTTCATTTATCTCATTCCTTGTATATTTGATTCATCATAGGAGAAAACATCTAATTTACAATACGCAATGTATATTTCTTCCCTGTTTTTCACGCTATTAATGACAGAAAATAAAATCTTCGTTTTTTTGATAAGATTTTATTAATAATCTTATCAGATGAAGGATTTATGACAGTATATTTATATATGCAAGGCATATTAATAATAAATATTTGCGAATATAATTAATATCTTAAAATTGCTTACAAATATTAGTGTAAATGAATTAATTCTGAAAACTTTAACATAACTACGTATTTAAGTCCCCTAATTCGACAGTCATTAAAAGAATAAATTAAATTGAAAAATATCCCCGTTCATCGTAATGAGAAGAAAACAAAATTTAATAAGGAAATTTCATGAAGCCATTTAAAAATCAATCTTTATAATAACCTTACTTCACGGCACTTTATATGAGTTTGAGAAAGAGCTTTTAAAAATGAACTTACAATTTTATTAATTATCATCAGTATTTTAATATAGAATACTTGCTTATGTGACATACAAAAAAGTAGATTTTCTGATTAACAAAATATAATTTAATTATTAATAATGATAATCCGTCTAGAGAGAAGCGAAAGATATAACTTCAAATTCCTAGATAATTTTATTTCAGTTAGAGGCTTAATATCCCCGTCTGAAGTATAACAAACTGTTATTAAAGTTGAGCATCGCAATAAAGTCAGTTGACGTGATTATATTTGAAATATTATTTTAATCTCTAAATCTCAGTCTAATCAATTGTACAGCCATTTTACTAAGATTGATTTAATTTATACAAGCCGCACGTGCATGCTGGTCTTCATGAGAAAAAATAATAATCGAGAGTCAAAGTCGAGGCCCTATAGTAGTCAATTTCCGACAGTGAGATACCCTGAAGCGAAGTCATTTTACATAATCCGGCAGGTTAGGGTTTTTTTTCTGTTTTTTTTCTTAAGTTTCTGTAACTTAACATTAACATACGAATGAGAACGAAAACCGTCCGAACATAGAATGCAAAGGTTAAGCACAGAAGTCATGAATTAATTGGTTCACTTTCAAATAGAAACATTTCAACTTACTTCGCATGGAACATTAACAAACTGAAACTAACACTTAATATTTTTCTTCCTTAAGGCTGAAGAATTCAAGAAGAGTACTTGTTTACCTTCAGAACGGGTGAAATTTTGAATAACATAATTCAAAATTCATGAATTCTTTATTGATTGCGAGTGTTAATGAACACTTCAAGATAGCCATGAAAAAAAATGTCTATTACACTTGTTATTGGTAAATTGAGGAAACTGTTAAATAAAAATTAGATCATAACTATTTTAAAAATGTTTTACACAAAGTTTTGCCGCACATAATTGATAAATATTAGCATAACTCAAATCTTTCTTAGTGATGCTGGATTGTATGTGTTCAGACAATCTTTCATTCAAAAAGCATATCAATAAAAGAAAGGCAAAGCATTTTAAAATAAATATCAAAAACAACGTATAAATAAAACTCGTATCACAACAACAAGCTTATATTACATCAGCGTTAATCAAAAGCCATGGCAAGAATTCGTAACTTTAATTGTCAGATTCATTGGCATATTCTAACTGTAAAGTTGCACATTTACGTATTTACTTGGCCTATAAAAGTTGCTTAACATTTTAAAAGAAAATTGAAGGAAGGAAACTGTGAGTTCAAACCGGAAACCATTAGATGTCTAAAGAACTTAAAAATATTATAGTTATTAAAATTTTAATTTGACGAGAAACCGCATGCCCCATTCAAATAGAAATAGAGCAGGATTTTGAGTTGAATTATTTAATACCAAAAGATTCATTATTAATAAATGAATTCCTATAGAATTAAAATAATAAAAAACTTAATGTAGTATTTATTTTTTTACTGTTTTATAGACACAGATCAAGATGTATTTGTCAATTATAAATTATTTACAGCAGAAATTATGTTGTCGGAAGATAAAGACTTATTATTTTTGAGATAATTTGCTTCTTAATTGTTTTGGGAAGTTATTTTTTCTTCTTACTAGATACTTAATCCAAATTTCTGACGAGACGGATTATTAATCTTTTGCACAAAGTGCAATTTATTAGCTGTCCATACAAGCTTAACTAATATGAAAAAGCTCATTAACACATTCTGTGCCGATCATATGAAAATATATTTGAAGCTAAGAATAAATCCCACTATTAAAAGTATCGCCTCCGCCTACGGTGTTTGTGGTTGAGCCAGTCTTTGAGGGCAATTGAAACGCAAAAAATGCCAATTCAACGTGAATAAAAATGGAGGAATCGGCAATGTGTTAAATGGTACTTGCCGACTTTCTTGAAAAAAAAAATATTCAAAATTTTTCTAAGGAAATGAAAATTCTAATTCAAGATAGTAAGAATCTAAAAATAATTTAATCAAAAAATAATTTTCATTCCTTTCTCTTATATTTAGTTCATCTAATCTAATTCATTAATCATCCTGATTCGACTAATGGATTTAGGTTTAGGTTTTAGTTATATTAACGTCCCGTTTAAAGCAACACGAGGGCTACGACTAATGGAAGAAAGAGAAGTTATCAAATGTCCCTGATTAACCTGGATAGTTTCTTTTCCAGCCATTGGACAGGATTACAAAAATGCTCCAATTTTCAATTCTATTGAAAATTGGAGCCCTTTTATATTGCCCTTTTCTTAAATAGCAATACATAATTCATAATCTCAGATATGAGGTTTTTATATAAAAGTTACTATCTAGAGCGTTCTTCATCCCATTTTCTGATCTTAACAGAGAATATTCGTCTAAATTAAAATGTCCCCTTAATGTTGATGCAAATATTGCGCTCAAGTGATATTAGATGCAGGTGTTTTTTTAATTACCTGACAAGAGGAGGTATTAACCCTTAACAGGAGACGTGCGGTCTTTGAGACCGCTAGAGATGGACTTTCAGTCACCCCTATTCTATTTTTAGCACAATTGAAATTATTGGCCCTGTAGCTTTATGCTTTGTGACCTTCAATACACGTCACTTTTTCAACCGGTTTCAGCGGATGCGTTTGAAAATAATTCAATTATTTCTCAGAATGCGGTCTCTAAGAACGCACCCCTTGTTAATGTCCCAGTGGTAAGCAAGGCTTAGCAGATGGCGATAAAACTTAGGCCTCTAAATATCACCCATTTTACTGTTCCTATTATGAAGCAGAGCCACAAAAACTTTTAAATGAAACAGAAAGCGATTTCAGTGATAAGGATAACTGTACAGAAGTGTTTTTCGTTGAAAGTTCGACTTTCAACCCATTCTGATATGTATTTTCAAGCATAATTAATTTTTCCTGAAAAATTTATAAAATATATTATTATACCAAGAGAAATATATGCAGAATTTGTAGGTAGATTTTTGTACTTCTTAACCTCTATGTTGAAAATGCACTAGAAAACCGTGATATGAAAGTCGCACAAGCAGTTAAAAAAAGGGCCAATTTTACTCAATATCATTTTTTTTTATATAATTGTTGAATTTCACATTATATTGTTTTTTATGTACCTTTATATACTGTAAAAATAAATATAATTTTAAAAGTAAAAGTAATATGTTTTTTCAAAAATAGTAAATATTGTAACATGTAATTTCAGAAGAAAATGTATATTCCAACGCATTAAATTGTTTCAATAATAATAAATTTTGAAAATTTTCTGAAATATATCTATATATCAAGAAAAGTATCTGCAAAATATAATGGCAGTTTTCATTCATTCATTAGAAAATTAAAGTGTAAATGAAATGCGGTCTCGTAGACCGCATCTCCCCAGTTAAGACCTAAAATTTCACCTCCTCAGTTAAGGGTAAATTCTGTTTCGAAAAGGTTTAGTATTTAACTGTTGCCCAGAAGTTTATGCTAATATTATTCACTTTATGTAACCCTTCATATGGCAACTAAAAAAATTGGAGATGAAGTTATTACGACGAATCAATTTGTCAAAATATGTTTTAAATATGTTACATATTTATTAAATTTTTTTAATAAATATGTCATATACCAAAATTATAAAATATTTTCTTATAATTGTATTTTGAGTACTATTCCATTTTGTAATGGAATGATTTAGTTATTTCCGTAATGTCGTTTACAGCACAAGCCGTTATTGAGGAAGTGGATCAGGTGCAAGTTTAATATTAGTTTGGAACTTTTATGTTGAATTATTGAAGCAATAAAACAAATCCAATATATTTTTAATCTTTCCCAGCATTTTATTTTGCAAAAGCCTGATAATTGTGTGTCGTAATATATTTATGTATAACCCCCATTTTCTAAATACGGCTATTACTCGGGGTCGCTTTTGGTCATATAACAATGAGCTTTTATTTTATTGTATAGTTCAGTGTGTCAAGATATTTTTATTAAATATGACTAACAGGATTTAGGAAAGGGGGCTGTATAAAAAGTTTTACTGCTTCGCGATTTTTTCAGCATTACATTTATTGGCTCAAAAATATTTTTTACTTCATATAAAGCATTTTTTAATCTAAAAGTATTTGTCTATCTCTAACGGTTTAAAAAATTGACCATTGGACCCAGATTAAAGTGGGCATACTTTAAACTCTAAATAATTTGTGCTATTTTCGATGTGTTTTTACGAGCTTTTTAAAATTTGTGGTGAATCCACAGTGAAGTAAAAAGCGCCTAAAATGAAACATTGTAAATTCTCGGCTGAGTAAGTGACTATGTTAAAAAGTCGAGTTTTTGCGAAATTATGATTTTTTAACTTGATATTCGTCAAGTTTGAGCATACTTATTCATAAAACAGTTAGAATTTTACTTCTAGGTCTATTTGAGTGGAGGGGGGATGTTAGTCTGGTTTTCATATTTGCTTTTACATACGGTTTAAAGACATTTTGCATTTTTAGATGCTCTTTTCATAAATTCTAATCTTTGATATAATTTAGTACTAAAAACCTTATAAATTTAAATTTAATGTATGTTTTTTGTTCAAATTTGGTATATAAAGTTCTCAATATGTTCTGCATTTCCTGAACTATAGAATAAGTAATCTATGCATTTAGAAATGTATTATAGCTGTTTTAGAATTTCACAATGTGAAAACAATTGAATTTTTCCTGTTATTTATCAGCCGAAATTCAATATTTAAAGAATGGATAGAAACACAACTTTTTTTTAGTTCATAAACTAGATAAGGTATTTCTTAAGCCATCTGTAAAATGTTAAGCAAATTATCCGATAAACCTCTTACAAGAAGATTTTTGATTTATAACTCTTTTTAGTAAAAAAGCCCTTAGAAAAAAAGACTTTTACTGCTTAGCTGGTATAATTTGGTTTCATAGATGTTTTTTTTTTTTAATCTTTTTTAACATTATCCCGACCGTAATCACATAACAACGCATTTTCCTTATGGTTGGAATAAACATTGTTAGGATAATATATATGGCCGCTAATATGTAAATATATTTAATTACTTAACAGAAATGCAATGCGATAATAAAATTTAGCAGTTGCTCTGAGCCATTCTCTTTTAAAATGTCAAATCTCTCTGAAGGATTTCCACCT
Organism: Argiope trifasciata; assembly: GCA_026543055.1. NCBI lineage: Eukaryota > Metazoa > Arthropoda > Arachnida > Araneae > Araneidae > Argiope > Argiope trifasciata. The sequence goes on along the minus strand of JAPMOQ010000382.1, from coordinate 619,990 downwards.
AAACTGATACAGTTATTCAATGTATTAAAATATTTCAATTCTACGGTGTTATGAGAATAATTTTACCAAAAAAGTAACTGCACTTAAAATAGAATACGTACATTATTATTTCGCTTTTTACATACAACCTCCATTTTATTAAGCGCAAATGGAGATGACCCCCAAATAGTTTTCTTACTGAATCTCCTGCTATTATAATCCGTATGGCATAAAAGATATCTTAGAAAGATTTACAACAGGTAAAATTGTTTGAAATAAGAAAAAGAATTGCTTATCGTTTGTAATTTTGAAGATGGCACAACAACATAAATGGGTTATTATGCAAATTAGTCTCGTGTATGCTTTTAAAAAATCTTTCAAATCTGAAGATTTATATACTTTCATCATGTACTTAGAGTAAAGAGATTTGTTCAGATACTTACAGTGGAGGAAAATACTGATTTCTGAATCACATTGGTAAGAAATAGCCTTGAAAAATACAACCAAATTTATTTAAGCCTAAAATGACTTGAAGACTGAGACGTCGGGGCAGTTTCCTTAGTATATGTTCTGGGTTAATGAAGTGCTGTTTATCCTAAAACCGAGTTAAGTATCCGATTGTCCTAAATTTCCTATATAAGTAAAAACTACTTATTAAAAAGCTATGAGTTAGACTTAAATATAAAAACTAAAGCAAAAAAGTTAATGTTAAACAAAATTATTGCCAAAATTCGCCTTCACGATTTTTCGGTCTTTTTAAAAAGACAAGACCGCTTCGTTAACTGACACATAATCGATTTTCGATAAGAGATTGAGAAAATGTTTTGAATTTGAGTTACTATTCCCTGATTTTTTTTAAAAAAACAATTTACTAATAAATAGCTCGTAATTTTTTTTAAAAATCCATTTTTAAAATTTATTGAAGTTCGGAAGAATTCTTTTTTTTTTTTACCTTTAATTTTTCGTCGAATAATGCCATTCTAGTATGGACTATGCCCATTAGTCAATTTGATGGAACAATTGGAAAAATAATAGCAAAATATGTATACTTCTTTTTTCTATAAAAGATCTGTTATTTCTGGGTTTTTTTAATTATTGAATTATGTTAGCATTTTTTTTACTTATTTCTAAATTTCATGATCATTAATAACCATATTCAAAATGTAATTAAACTAATCAATAAAAAGATAATTAAGTTCCGAAAATATTTAAATTATATATATTGTTATTAAGAATGCTCTGGTGTACAAAATTCCAAAAATGTAGCATATCAAGATGCGAGTGAAAAAGCGTTTACAAAATACACCTTTACACACGCTAAACAAGATAAATTAATAAAGGTGTATGTTTAAAAAGGATTTAAAGTTTTCACTTTTTAATATTACATTATAGCTAATCACTAAAATCTAATGCATCAAAGGAAATAGACGAAAACTTCTCATTCATCTGCACTAAAATTAATTAAGTTAAAAAAAATCTAAATTCAATTGTTGTTCAAACGAAACCACTTACAATTGTATACATGGTAAATTATATCATTTTTCGGATGACAATTGATATAATTTTTGATGAGATGAAGTTAAGAATAACAAAGAGAAATTACAAAAGCTCGCAGATGCAGAGCTGCAATTCTTGGAGGGAAAAAAAGATTCAATTTAACCAGACAGCTTTAGACAGAGTTTTGACATCACTTACACAATTTCCGGCAGATGGATTGAATTTATCTGAAATTTATCTTTCATTTTGGTTCTGGCTTCTTGAGTGTTTAGATTTATTTCAGAGCATGTCATGGTGTTAAGTTTTACAAGGCCAAAATAAGCTCGAAAATCAGTAAGAATGTACTTCTCGCAGATATTTTTCCATTCGTGACGGAACAACGGCATTTTTACCCCAGAAATATTTTCATCTACCATGCATGCTCTTTTGAACTTAGTAATTGGTTTATTTTCTTAAATAGCTTTCAAATTAATAAATTTGACTAAATATATTTTATATTAAAATAATAAAATGATTTGGGATACCAAATGCGCCTCCTCTTTAACTTAAACAAGTAATATAAAAAATTATTCCATTCCTACTTAAGCCAAAAAAGAAAAGTTTTATTTTAATTACTTTTTATTAAATAATTACCAAAAAATTATTAAGTATCAAAAATATCAAAAAGTTATTGATTCTCGCAAGAATTGAATTCGCATTCTTCACCTTCACGTGAAAAATACTGACATACTTGCATTTTATCGATTGAGCTACTGCCAGTTGATTCCAATTTGCAAACTGCTAAAGCTCTATTTAAAGTATTAAAAATAAATTAAATTAATGAATTAATATTTGAAAAAAGTTGTAGTAACATCAAGTATCATCCACTACAAGTTTTAAAAAATGTGTTTGAACTTGAGGGAATGAATAGAAAGTATTTTATCAACGATTGAAAATTTGAACAATGTATGTAAAT
>JAPMOQ010000382.1:555081-615826 GCA_026543055.1 Argiope trifasciata | reverse complement strand
TATTATCGATAGATTCATACTCATCATATTATCGATAGATTCATACTTACCCAAGTTTAGTTTTCATATGTAGTTACAAAAAGATGAAAAGTTTTTTTAGTTAACTTCTAAATTTTATTTTATATCCTTAGTGAAGTAAAAGTTACTGTAACATATTTACAACTTTTAAATAGCATAATATATGCAATTAATTAAGTTTTAAAGTGAAAAACATTCTGTAATAGATAATTCTTACAATTTTCGCACACAAACGATATGCACTCCAATCAAATAGTTCCTTATTTACCATTCAATCCCATTTTTTATGTAAACCGCGATTTTTTAATGAAGCCATATCGATAAATCATAAACTAACGAGTAAATTTGACATTATAAATTTTTTTCTAAATATCACTAAGAACTTGCCCTAAAATAAAGTAACTTTACTTAAGTTCAAAAATACTTGTTATCAGATGAATTTAAATGAAACAACTGCTTGCATGCCATAATTTGAAATGGAAAAAGATTTCAACGCATTTATCTTTACACAGTTGTATAAAATTTCAATAGCTTAAATGGTGAGTTCATTAAAAACCCGTTGTTTGAACAATGCTATGAATTCTAAAAGTCTAGGGGATGCTAGGGGAATCTTTAAAATGCAGAAATCTCACAGAATATTTCAATTTTTGGCAGGTCATCTCCCTAATTATAGATCTATGAATGTAGTCGTTTGCTAATAATAAATAATGAACAATAATTTTTATATTTTATAACTGGGCATAGTAATTAGTAGAATGAAATAATTTGTATTTTTATTCTTAAATAATTCATTAAAAATTAATTTTATAAATGATAGTTTCTGAATCTAAAAAAAAGAAGATTAGAACCAAGTAGCTCTTAATTTACTTATCTAGATGTTAAAATAAGTTATATTTATATTCTAAATAAATCATTGGAATATTCATGTCTGGTTACTGTTTCAACGTGCATGTTTAGTTCATTGTAAAATTCACAATGGCCCTTATTATTACTTTTAGAACCACCTGCTTTGGGTGAAAATATTAATGAATGCTGTTGACAGCAGATCTTAAATTGTCTAATTCCATTTAACAGGCAAACCAAAGGAACCATGAAAAATTATCAGGAAGTCTTTCAAATTTTCTTTTTCAGAAGAAAGCTTTTGTGGGAGACTGGGAAGTGTTTTTGGGATAATTGTACAAACTATATTATTTAGAATATATATCTAAATTTAATACATATAACGAGAATCTGAATTCTTTAACAACAATGAAACAAATCCCGAAACAAAATAATTCAAGAAGAAAAGTTAAAATTTAGATAACTGCAGGTAAATGGGAGATTCGAGTCCCAAGAGACTACTTTACTGTTAACGCTTTAAAAATGAATAAGAACAATGAAACTTCAAATAAATAAGAAAAAGGCTGAAAAAAAAACATAATAAACTATTAGCTTTTCATTTACTTTTGGATTTGCAAATGCATTTGCAAAATTTTGCCTTCAATTTGCATTTTGAAACTCTTAAACTGTCCAAATTTTCAATCAAAATGTATAACTAACCAACACAGCAAATCCTAGCTGCTGAAATAGAAAAAAAAGTGTACCCAAACATGCACGAGAGTTAATAGACGCACTCTCTTCTCTGAGCGTAAAATGTGACAATCAGACGTTTTGAAGTATAAAATGAATCAAATATAAAAAACGAAAAAAATAAATTATAATAGAATTGTTTATTTGTAGACTATAGTTTTAAATTTTCTTTTCAATTTTTAATCGAATAAAAAAGCTGGCATTTCGTAAAAAAAATGGTTGTATTAGTTTTTAAATTACAAATTCATTACTTTGTCATAATTACATTGAGACATATAGCATTATTCTGAGAATAATTTGATTTTAAGAATAATAATTATTGCTACTAATACGTCAAGAGATTAAATATATCTAATGCATCATCATCAGATGAAGATTCTAAATATTTACCGAAATTTACTCAGGATGATCACATAAAAGGCATAAGAGATTCCAGAAAATGTCCAAGTTGAGAAGTTTGAAAAACATGCAGCCATGGAAATCATGGATTTGCATCAGATTTAGTTCAATTCTAATTTTGAAAAATAGATAAATTAGCTCATTATATTGAAAAATTTCAGTAATATCTGTTGCAAATAGTAGATGAGAAATTCTAAGGACACGTGAAAAACATTTAGAATTAGATTTGTAAAAGAAGGCTTCTTTAAAAACCCAATTCTTATGCAAACTACTTTAAGCAAAAAAAAAAAAAGACATTACAATAATTTATTTTATATTTATGATCGCTATCTTCTCAGTGAATCAGTAACTGAAATATAACAAAATAAAGTAAGACATTTCTATTAAAAACGGGTTGAAATATCTATCATACGATCAAAGTAATTAATCGGTTATTATTATTAATAATTGATTTAATAGTTCAGTTAGCATCTGTAATTATCAGTTATTATTAATTACCACTTAATCACGTTCACCGTAATAAAGAGGTAACGCACTATTAATATTCATTTGCAAGTTCTTACGGGGTATGAAGATACTTAACCGAAAGTTTAATAAAAAAAATACTAAGACCGTGTTCTCGATATTATTTTTATTATTATGACAAGATAAAGTAAGATATAATATATCAATTTCAATAGCAACTGAGCCTTTTTTAAGCACAGAAATGTCACTAATAAGTTAATCTAAACGCATAATATGTCTCCTTTACACTATGAATTCCAATATGACTTTTATGATAAACAATTCGAAAAAAAAAAGAGTTGAACTTTTTAATTTTTGAACTGAAGTATTTTTTTTCTTTATTTCATAGCCCATACATTTATTAAATTCATATCGTGTGAGGCAAAAAAAATGATTGAAAAAATCTGAAGATCTTGTTAAAATCTTAATCATCCTCTTTTAGTTTATATTTGAAAACATTACTTGCTGTAAAAATACAATCTTGTGCATATTATTAAGTTCAAAATCGCATATTAATGCTCTTTTAGTTGGGATATTAAATAAACTGCAAATTCTGACGATTACAACACTAAAAACGCTTTAATTTTACACTTTTATTCATTATTTTTTAAAATCTAATGAAAAAAAAATTTTAAAATGCTTTATTAAAATAATCGAAATATTGACATTCTTTCTTTTAAAGTTTATGTATATCATGGGAGGTTTTTCTTTCTTTAAAAACTGAAAAATCATTTAAAAGAAATTTTATATTCACCTAACTAGAAAATTCTAAAGAGGTTCGGGTTTTATAATTTATATAATTTTACAGATATTAAGACATTATTCGGAAAAAAATCAAGTCACGAAAAATAATCTCAACTTTTCAAAAAAATAATAACCTCAATTACAGCCAAATTAAATATCCTAGAAATGAAACCTTGAGCTATAAAATATTAGAGAAGAACTTAGTTGTAAAGTTTATAACTAGTTAAGTACAGAATATAATGCCCAGACTTTGAGGAAAAAATCAGTTTTATTTACTGTAAAAATTAGAATTAAGGTTTTCTGAAGGAAATACAAGCATTACAGGCTTTTGAACTTATTAGATTATTACCGAGTACATTAAATATCACCAAATCAGCAAATACTTTTATATTCGTTATGAAAAGATCTGGATTTCCGTGTCAAGAGAAAAATGTAGTTGCATATGAAGAAACAATTAAAGTATGTATGTACAATATTTGCATTTCTATTATTGTCTGATACATCTCAATACTGAATGTGCGACTTAAAATAAGTTCTAAGCTGCCTGATTCATAACGCAACACATAATGCCAACGAAAATTTTGAAAAGAGCAAATAGCAACACTTAAGAATTCAATAATTTTTCTTTCAAATAATATCTTATAAAACTTCGTTGCAATTGTTGAATGTCCTTAATAATTGAAAAAAATGTATATTTTACTCCTTTTATCCTTATTAAAATGAGTACATATAATTTACTGAGATTGTTTAATTTATAAATTTTATTCCTAAAGGCTTCTATCTGTGTTATTATCTTTATTAATGTTTTATTATTGATGTTTTCAAAAGAAATACGATATAAAGCAGAATTTCTCAATGGAATTCATGCGGTAATATGAACTAGTTGAATATAATATCTCTGAAATCCCCTGTGAAAATACCAAGGAATAGTACTTCCAAAAATATGCTTAGTTTATAATATAAATCTAGATACACTACATTTTATTCTGTGTTATTCGTTGATTAATACATACTTCATAATAATAATTTAACTTTCACAGGAGATTTAAATACATAAATTTCAGCTTTTTCTTAACACACGTGGTAAGAAATATCGTTGGAATAATAAAAAAAATGCGCTTATAGAGACTTATGATTAGTAATATTCATGACTTTAATTATTAGATCATTGGTTTAATGAGATCAATAAATTATGTATTGCAAAGATGGATTATTTAATAGAAATTTAATTAGTCATTTTAATGATTTAATATAATATTTAACCCTCGGCAGTTGTCATGTGGATTTTGACCTTCACACTTTCCTAAAGCTACCAATTCTTCTTTACTGCCACGGTCTATAAATCACTTTGATTTATTTCCAAAGAATAAGGCGTGCAAAAGAAAAGTCATCAATTCTTTAGCTTTTCGAGACACAATGCGGAAACTTTGCATTTCTTTTTTGATTTTTGATCTCACGCTTAAGAAGTGAAAAAATAACACACTGGGCAGCACATAAAAATGTGTCTTTTTTCTTTGCTTCCTCATTAATATACAATCCACCCAATAGGGAAAAAAATTAAATTGGACGGGCGTTTGTTTTAACAGTAAGTTTAGATGTTGTAAATCTTGTCCTTGGTAAATATCAGTAAATTGAAATTCATATCAAATGGTGATAATAGCTTAGAGAAGCTTTTTGAAGTGACAGTTAGTGAACCATAAAATCCCGCACTTCTAAAATCATGAGAAGCGGTTTGTTTTTTAAAAGAATAAACTGCGTAGCAAATTGTATAGAGCTGTACTTAAATGAAATTTTGTTTTGAAGGATTTCTGATTCTCTAATTTTATTCAGCATTCTCTGTTTTATATTGATAATGAAATTGCGCTGGTATTGTTTGAAGGCCACGAGGTGGAATTTTATTTTCAATTAAAAGTAATAGCTTAACCGGTGGAAAATGAATAGCACGAAAACAAAATTTTTCAGACGCATAGATTTTGAACTCAATACACAAAGAAAAGAAATGGATGTCAGAACATTATGATGCCTCATCCACTGTCTTTAATATTGATGAATTCTTAGAAAATTTCATGCTGAAAACTCTCCAGGAACTTTTGAATACATTGAATTTAATAGAGTGATGATATCAATTCTTCTAAGTAAATCTAAAAATGTATGTTTGCATAGATAAAATGGAACTGTAAAGAATGAAATTCAACTGAATTATGAGTTCTATGAAAATCATCTAACACATAATATACGAAGTATCAATCAAACTGAAAAATTTGAAAATGCCGAATAAAAGAAGCTTTATAATATTAATATTCTAATTGTTTTTCAATGCACGCTTATATTTTCATTTTATATTATTTTATTTATGATTAATGAATGATTTTTTGTGAGAACAAGGAGGGGAAACTATACAGGGAAAGACTTTGTATTTAAGCTCTGATATAGAGAAATTCTATGAAATATTCGAAAAGACTGCTAAATTAACCAGAATACAGAAAAGTCTAACAATGTTTCATGACATAGAATTATTTATTATCATGACGTAAGGCACACAGAGAAGAAGATTAAAATTCGGAGATTGCTTCCGAATTTTAAAATAAATTTGTTCAAGTAATTAAGGGGGATTTGTTATTTGAATAGGGAACAAAAACATTCGGTATCTTATGCTACAAAAAATTTCATCACATATCTAGAAATTTTTTATTTAAATATTATAGGTATTGAGAATAATCTGAAATACTTTCACATATTTCACGTTTTCACTTTCAGTAATTGCGTAATCCTTTCAAAATACCTCATAGCCATCTTCCCATATTTATCCATTATACTTAATGATAACAGTTATTAACAGCAGAAACTTTTAATTAAATCAGTAGAAAATATTCCCAAACCAAAAATTTCATATCAAATAAAAAAAAAGAATGCATTTTTTTTCTCAAAAGAAATGAATGACTTCTTCAGAAAAGGTAATTATTTAATATTATTTGCTTAAGGCAAAGGTTGCGGTTTTTACATCGCTTGAATAAAACTAAATAAGACATTGTTTCGTAAAGATCCACTATCATTTTTTAAAAAGACATTACATTGGGAGAGTTTTCATAATCGCGCTTCAATCTGCTTCAATTCACTCGTTCATGAGTCCCAATTACGAATCATGCGGCATGCTCTTCACGTGTCTAACAGACACGCCCATGGTCGGTATCAACTTTATGATACTATGTTTCCTATAGTAAAGACATCGAAATAGTGAATCAGATAAATCAATACCATTAATCATCGATTCAGTAAACTAGACTCTTTAGAGTACCATCTGAAAGGAGTGCATTCAAATTCTGCCCTCCACAGAATCTCAAAGATTAAGAGATGATGTCATCTGCATATAAATTTACTATCATTCATATATTTCACGCGAAACAATTTAAAGAAACTTCATGAGGATGATAACCTCGATAAAATTAATAGCAACTGAATCATAATAACCAGATTTAATCTTTCAGGGTATTCTAAATTCAAAAATGAACTTTGAACTTTCGGAAATTTTAGCAGGGAGTAAGAACAGATTTTATCTTAACTTTAATTATAGCACTATTCAAGGCGTGAAAAATTAAGAATTATATTAAAAAAAATGAATGAGTTAGAATTTTCCATTCCTTTAAACTGGATTCTAAATCTTCGATAATATTTTAGCCTGATTTTAATTTCAATTATAGTACTATTCAAGACGTGAATTATGCAAAAGGTATAGAATGTACTAGAGGCAAATGGGTTGAATAATTTATTTGCAATGAATAACTTAACACTATCCATTCATTTCAAACAAATGCTTAATCTTTGATAAACACAATTTTGATTTAGATTCCCCATGTTTGAAAGAAAGTGTCATAAAAAAGTAAATTTTAAAATGCATCCCAAGTCTATTATTAAATTCTTCAAGGAGCAACACCAATAATAAATAATTCATGAATTGGGTGTAAACAAGATGAGCAGTTCTGTGATTAAATCAGAGAGAAACCCAATGAACTCTAGGCTTTTCGGTTCAAAAGGCTTAGGATACAGAGATGAGATTGAAACTTTAGATAATCTCAACCGAAATCTACTGAAAGAGAATATATATGACTCATTAACGAAGCATTACAAACTCATGAAAATTTAGACAATAATTTGCCATTCTTTTCTAAGTAATTAAAGTAGCTACATATTGATTTAAATTGTTTTAATAGATTCTAATAGGATTAGTCATTCAAAATTTCAATGAAAAAATTGTTGTGAAAATTCCTCGTATAGCGTAGAGTCATATCTTATATGAGAATGGGCTGATAGAGTGTAATTTCTATTAATGTTTTTAGTGATTATAGGAAAATGTTTCAACAAATGTGCATTTCCCTTTGAATATTTTCTTGTAATAGGTAAATTTAGAACAAATGACGACTCTTAAGTGCATGAAACTAAAAATGATGAAAAGAATGTTTACTTTCATTTAACATTTTCGCTTAATCAATACATTTATAGTAAATAGTTAATATTAAAAGGAATGTTTATTCTCTTTCAAACATTTTCTTTTAGTTGGTAAATTTAGAATAAATAATGATTCTTAAGGGCATGAATCTAAAAAGATGAAGATACTGTTTACTTTCATTTTAAAATTTTATTTTAATCAATAAATTTAGAGTAAATAATTTAATCTTAAATGAACGAATCTTAAAAAGAAAGTTTATTTCGTTTTAATATTTTTTTTTGAATCGGTAAATTTTAAAAGAAAATTAGGTACTCAGTGCTTTAATAGCTAAAGATTTGTTTTGAAACTAAATTATTTTGAATTAAATCAGAGAAATATTTTAATATATTATTTTATAATTTATTTATAATACTACCTAGTTATTTCTTAAATTTTTATGAGGTTTAATTGTTTACTTTAGAAGGGAAATAATAGTTTTCAGTAGAACCGTGTTGGAGGTTAAGTACATTTTAATAGCTGTTTTATTTTCAAGCACATAGTGTTGGAGTGAGTAAGTCATAGATTCTCGAGATTCTTGGCTAAACAAGCTCTTTCATACCTTAATCACTTCCTGAGGAAAACAAACGCCTGATAGTTGTTAGGCAGCCAGAAACAATGCTTCTCATTCAATTTCAAACTCTTGAACATGAGCCAAGTAAAAGGTAAACACTCTGGCAATGCTCTTCATCTAATGCATAACAAATGAATGGATGCGGCAAGAGTTTATTGAAATCATGCCATTCAATTAAAGAGCATGAAACAATAGAACTTTTTCAGGGTTAACTAACCGCAAAGGAGACGAGTTATGCTTTTTCGAACGAAATGCTTTTGAAATGATTAGGCTTTTGACAATTTTAAAATTAATTATAACTGATTGTTTCATATGACAGGAGTGATTACATCATGTATTACTTTCAAATATGTATCAAATCTTCTCTTATATTATACTCCGATTGTTCGGAAAGAATCGAAAGATTCTATAATTTGAGTCGATTTGCAATATTAACAGAAATTTTCAACTTATTCAATTTATGAGTTACAATTAAATTCGTATTTTTTATGTGAGAAGGAGCTTATACTGAAAGTTTAGCATTTAGAAATGTTAAACCTCATTTTCTTTCCAGCCTCATTAATATGTAATAAAAAACTTTTTAATTGTTGTCAGTAGGTATACAGATGAATTTTTGCAAACGTATTATATATTTAGAGAAAGCTTTTCGATATTTAAGGGCTGATTATATGGAGAATAAAATTTTGTATAAATAAAAGAGTAATCATTGTGGGCTGATAATAAGGTTTCGACTTTGAAAATTGGAGGTCATAGTTTCATTTTTTTGAAGATCTACCGTTTATGTGAAAATGCTGCACACTAAGTCAGGTTTCGTCAGTTAGATACCCTCCAGTTTGGAAATAAGGCATTATCTTTGTTACTTGATTATAGTTCCAAATTAAGAATTATTTTTCTTATTACGTCCAAATGAGGGACTGTTATAAGCACACTAAAAGAAAGCATGCGGTTCTTCAAGTAATAAAGCTTCATCTTATAAAGCGACAGCAGATGCTTTAGATTAGTGATTCCCAACCGGCGAGATGGTCCAGCCCATATAAAAAAGCATATAACAGGAAAATACTATATAAAAATGCCTCAAGATCTACTTTTTAGCAGTCTAATTTTGAAACATTTCCAAACGCGGGAATCAATGAACCCCCTTTACCTGGAGGTATTCTGTAGTTCTCGGAATATTCATTTCCCAAGTTAGGAGTGAGGTCCACACATAGTTCAATTTTCGGCTAAATGGTTTTGAAGGACATTTACGGGTAAGAAAACACTGCTGTGGAAATTGAAGGCGAAATTCAATCCAGGATAAAAAGCCGGAAACCAAAAAAGACCCGAAACTTATGAGATACCTGGATTTTATTGCACGTAAATCACTTTCCTTCAGACAACATCTCTTAGCATAGAAACTCTTCCAAATTACCTGCAGATAGGAATTATTGCAGAAATATTCTACATAAGATCCAAATGCCATAAAGCCAAAGATAAATAAAATAAAAATTAATCATAACAACACATTTTAATCAATAACGTTAATGCTTTATCAATATTTACCAAACTAAGATACGTGATCTATTTTTCTAAAATAGGAATGATTGCAAATTTAGGGGAAAAAAATATCTTTTCAAAATTAATCAAAGAGTTTTTTTTTTTTTTTTTTTGTAAAATCCATTGTCTAAGCGAAATATTTACTACAATCATCAAAGTTATTTCCCCTTTGCCTACCGGTAACGTGACCGCATAACGTTACTTTATCTGCCAAGGAAACGAGATCTTGCTAACTCCTCCTCGTGATGCCTTTTACTCATGTTTGAAAGCTGTTTATTAAAAGTAAAAGGATCTTTTCTTGAAGCAGAGACAAAAACTCAAAACTCTGAATATATATAGGTAAAAATAACTCAGCACCAAATATTGGATTTAAGACATTCGTAAGATATGACGATTATGTTAACAAGACTGAAAGAAAAAGAGAATCGAAAAAAATCGAGGAGGAAAAAAAATTTCAAAAACCATGGTCTTAGATGGTCTATTGCTTCACATTTACTGTTATGCCGCTTGTACTAATTTATTTTCATCTCCATTCATTCAATGAAAATTAATCGAAACCAATGGATAAATCTTTGTATGAATTAAATACAGCCGTAAAATGAGATAGCTCCACCGTTAAAGATTGAATTTCAGAATGAAAGTTAAAATAAATGCTTCTGACTCAGCTTGGAACTAATATTTCCGCATGCCTAATGAAGTTACGTCTCACTGTAAATCCATCATTTTCTCTTCATTCAATTCAAGGTAAGGCATATAATTGAAACTAAACTTCCCAAAATTAAAAACAAAAATTGAATTTGCCACAATTTGTGCAGTATAATGTTAGCAACCCTATTAAAAAACATTTGATAGTTAATAGTTTAGGATTAGTAAAAATGGAGCGTGACACAATAGAATTACGTGTTTTTCTTGTTGAACAATATTTCAAAAATAATGAAAGTCTGGCTGCAACAGTTCAAAAATTTGAGTATTGGTCGCTTAGATAATGTTATTTAACATCACTGAATTTCTTTTTATAGAGTTATTTAAAGTCAAAGGTCTATGCCACCAAGCCAAAAGCATGAGTACATTGAAGGAGGAAATTCAACGTAGCACCAACGAAATTCAGCTTCATTTATGCAAAGTGGTCATGGAAAATTTCTACAGAGTGCGTATGGACCAGCAAAGTCGTGAAAGCCATTATCCTTATATGTTATTCTATATATACCCCTATCCTGTAAACTTTATGATTCAATAAAAATATAACAATTTAAACAAAAAAAGCTGTGATTTATATTCAAATCTTGCGTTAACACATTGTTCTCTCGTGTAACGGCCCATTTTTACTATCCTAAACTATTAGCGTCAAATGGTTTTTAATAGGATTGCCAACACTATACTACACAAATGGTGCTAATTTCAAATCTTGATTTTGGAACGCCTGCTACAATACTATAAATACTAAATATTCCAACATTTCATCTTGATTAAATTAGTTACTTGTCAAAATTCCGCATATAAATTAATTTAAAAAATATTGAAATTTCGAAAAAAGTGCCCGAACTTAAAGCAAAAGAATTGGTTGAAGGAAATAGAGGAAGAAAATAGTTTCAGAAGCCATTTTCTTAGCTGTTACTCAGCATTATATTCATTCATTTTTTATTATTCATTCAATCAATAAAAGTTCATCGAAACCAGCGAAACATCTTTGGATGAATTAAACTCGATCGTTGAGTAAGGTTGCTCCATCGTTAAGGATTGAATTTCATGTAGCGTATCGTCGATGATGAAAATCAAAATAAATAGTTCTGACTCATAGCTTTGAACAAACATTTCCGCATACGTAATGAAGTTACGTTTTGATGAAGTAATTCTGGCTCTGTAAATCAATCATTTTCTCTGCATATATTTCAAGGTAAAAGACTCAACCGAAGCACATTTTCTGATTTATTTTTGACAGCGTCAAAGAAAGACAAGTTAATACTTTTAACGTTTTATTCAAATAAAAGCGTCTTCTGAGAGTAAAGACACCATCAACTAATTATGAAGTGCTAGTATTATGCTTTGATAAAATAACTTTCTTTTTGTAAATTCACCCTTTTTTTCTACATTTATTTCAAAATAAAATATTTCGACAAAACAAGTTTTCTGGTTTATTTCGTTAGTCATGTCAAGGAGAGAACGTGAAACTATAGAATTTCTCTTCCTGGCTTCGATTATTCAGATCTATTACAGAGACGGTTTTTAAAAAAAACGTATTAGTTTTTTTGTATTTTTTTTATAATTCATTAAAGATACGCAGATGAAAGGATATGAAAATCTGACTGATTTTAAACTTTATAATGAAATGACAAAAAGGTGTATAAAAAATTTACAAGTTATTGTATGTGGCTTTTACTTTAAAAGCTGTATATGAATAATTAATATAGATTTCGCAATAAAAAAAATAATCGAGAACTAGTACTAAGTTCAAATACGTCTTAATTTTTATTTCAAAACTAAGGATATTTTATTTTTTTAGTAGATTTCTTCATTTCAAGATAGTATGAATATTAAATAACGTATTTTGTCTAAATAGCAACTGCCAAATTTGAAGCATGTTATTTCAGATTTCAAAAACAATTCATTAATAATTTTTATCATTTAGAGCTTTAGAAGAGCAATAAATTGCCAAAAGTAAAAATAATCATTATACGAAAATTTTTCTAAATTTTCAAAGTGAAAGAACGTGAATACAATTTTTTGAATAATATTGAGTTTTCTTCTCTGTCAGAATAATAACGATGATCTCACATCCTGAAAACGATAACAATTATTTCACATCCTGGTGTTCCAAGAAATTACTACACAATCCCATATTTCATCTTACTTAAATTAGCTATTTAAATTCTTTTTATGAATACACTAAAAGATTATTGTTATTCAGTACACTTTAAACCCAATGATTGGCGTATGTCCATGATGTTCCAGAATATCTAGGAGCAGTTCCACGATTTTAAGTCTTTTTTGCAATGAGGGATGGGTAAAAATATTAATATTTAAATATGTAATCGTTCTCTTGTATATATTCATTTCTTCACCATAAAAAAAACGTCCAGAGAGAAAGTTTCTCACTTCAGACGTCTGTTAATACATTTTCAACAACAAAATTTAGGACATCTTTTCAACCAACCTTTAGGGCTCAGGAGGCCATTTGACTACCGAATGAATAACCATGATTTGGAAATCAAATTCCTCTGAAAACCTGCTTATTATAGTTTAGGTTGTATTCGCTGATATCAAATCTCTGGTCACTGAAATGATTTTAGATATTTGAAATAAGGGTAATCTCAGACGTAGTTCTCGTTATCTGGAAACAGCTCAAAGTTACCCCATTTAGATTAGACTTCAAAATGGATAAGTTAATTTATCCAATGGCAACATCATTGGATTCCTTGGTATGCTCCGAAATTAAACCTCCGAAATATCAATAGCGTAAGTATAATATTAAAATGATTTGCTCAGTCTTCTTTTAAGAAACATTATTTGAGTTTTTATAAACCTACATCATTTTTTTCATGAATTCCAACAATAATAATAATAATATTTAATCCACTTGTTGCTGTTGGAGAAGATTTTTCTTAACGTGTTTCGTTCTTTCATCATAATTTATAATAGAATTTAATTCAGAAAGGCCTTTTTTAAAAGTCTTTGGATGCTGAATAAACAAGGTCATTTATCTCAATTTGCTATCTTTTGCATGATCAAGAAAAATAGTGAATTTTTCACTGCCATTAACGAATATTTCGTCCTTTTATCACATTAAATAGAAAGTAAATTTGATATTCGTATTTGAAGTGAAAAAATTAAAAATGTTTACTATTCATAGCTAAAAATTCAGTTTCATTTGCTCCACCATAGCTCGGAAAATTGAATTAGATAATGTTGGTTGTTAAGCCTTGATTTGTTTCTGTGCATTCAAATTAAAATGCTTTCATGCTTATTACGACATGCAGATAAATTATCTCAATACATTCAATGTATGCTTTGTCAAAGCTCATAAGTAGTGGATTTATTATTCAAAACAGCGGCTTAATTAATCTAACCATAAAAATAGGCATATTTTCTTTCCCTATTAAAAAAAACTATAAGAACAGCTTAAGGCAATACTTTTTTTTTACATAGTGTAAATCTTAAGGAAGTAATGATAGCTATGCAAGTAAATATACAATTACTATTTACATATCGCTTACAATGAGCAAGAGAATTTGATTACTAAGGCACGCCTCTAAAATGAATTAAGTGAACTAAAAAAACATCATTCAGTCTGACAAGTATCAATGATTAAATGAAGCTGCGTCCTCTAAATCAAAAAATTCTGAATAGATTCGAAGACTTCTGGAGTCTCTTGCAATACTATAAATAGGATAAGTGAAGACAATTGTAATTCCTCAGAAAAGATTTACAGTTAACATACTGAAATCATTAGTTTTCCAAATTGTATATTTCCTTTTATTCGTATTATGTTTGTCATTCGAGGTTATAATTATAGAAAACTTAATCCTCATGTCTTGTCATTCTTAAAATCGGCAAAGAATCCAAGGTTATTCCCATTGTTAAGCAAGGAAATGTTCATAATTTTTAATGAATATTTGTTATACAAGCCATTAAATTAATGGTCAAGTTCAAGAAACACTGCGAAAAATGCTACAATTTCTTTTCATTGTCTTTTACAGTCACATTTGTCAAATAAAGAGTTAAACAGGGATGTATAGCAAAATATTGTAGACTCTTAATAATTAAAAAAACTAAAATGATGGTGGATAATAATTAAGGCTGCTTACTTTTCTTAAGAATCTCTATGTCTAATACAAGTAAATGAAATTTAAGCCTTGTTTTATAGTAAATTTGAATGCTTGTTCTAGTTAGAATGTCTATGTATTTCAGAAAAATTGTTAGAAGACCATTCGAAACCAAATTTCATAAAGTGCATTTAACAGCTGGCAGGGAGAGAAATTGTGAACACAATCCTAAAGAATAGATTTCGAAAAAACCGACCATTTCGCTTGTCAGACGTTGCAAAAGTTGTCCAGATCGAGTAGAAATAGGAGGCTCAATAGGGCATAGACACCACGTGCAATAAATATAAGGCGATCCTACAAAACAATATTTAAACAATTTTTTGTCTCTTTACAACGTTGATGAAGAGTCACTTATTCTTACTATGCCACTGATAATACTAAATAATACTAAAGTGGAAAAAAGGAAAAGAAAAAAAAACTTTGATATCTCTGACACCACTTATCTTCGCTAAGCCACTGAAGTGCAATAAACTAATTTACCTGGTATCTAATATGAAACCTCGCAACTGCCAACAAAATGACGAAGCAGATGGACACAACGCATGCAAATCATATTCATACTGAACATTTCGTCTCAGTTGATTTTGAAGACTTAATCAATGCAGATGAGCATTTTGAAATCAGATTTTAACTACAATCTTTAAAGAAAAGTCTGAACCGATCTAAATGTGTCAAAAGAATAAAAGAATGATTTCTAGAAGAAAGATGTATTTAAAACCAAAAACAATTTTCAAGAAACCCTTGAATATGTAAATAATTCAGTTTCATTCATTAAATGGTACGTCAGAAGCGAAATGTTAAATTTCTAATAAGTTTTCGACAATAACCCTCATTCTACAAAATATTCGATGACTTATTAAAAATAGGAAACCAAGTATAATGATACAATATTTGATTGGATTTTTTATGTATCCTTTCAAACTATTGTTGGGTTGAAACTAAGAATAGTCGTATTTCGACCGTAGTTCGTTTCTTATGTTAATTAATGTTTTCTCTTTTTACTGAAATGGTCAGTATAGTAAATGGATTAATTTGGCAAGACCAAACATAGAAGTGAATGATGGTGCACAAGGGTTCATAAAACTTGGTTGTATTTGGATATTTAAGAGTAAATCTTGAAGAAAAATACAATTGTTTCAAAGTTTAACAACACGACATTACCGTGATACTAAAAAATATCTTTTTTTATGGCAAATGCGGTGCAAAAGTTTAACTAAAGACTGGTAAAATGCCCTAACTTAGCTGAAAGATGAGGAAAACGCGTAATAGTGATAACACCAAAACCGTTAACACGGAAAATTAACTGCCATATTTTGTTGTTGCTTCTAATAGCGCCATGGACAAGATCTCTGATGAAGTCAGCGATTTTAAACTAAGATTGCGTCTCTTGCTTTAGTAACTACAATAGGGCCTAGAGTATGTAACAGCTACTCAAGCACCACATTCGCGTGCATAACCCCTTTTTACAGGAAGTCATATTCACACATTTCACGGATAGAACAGATGAAGAACAACCATGCCCGAACCGGGATTCGAACCCAGAACGTCTTGATAAGGGGGAAAACGCGTTACCCCTATGCCAGGACGCCTGCAACTGCAGTATTTTAATAGCTATAACTGTCTCTAAGAGTATCATTCACTTGCTACTATTATTCGATCACCTTTGAAGTATTTTTGAAACTATCAGAAACTTGTTTCATTTGTTTGATCATTCTTTTTTCTATATAAATTTCTTTCTTCTCCATTTTTGTGGCAATAATAAGAAAGCATTTCAGCTACTTGATGCTTTGACTTTTAGCACTAAAAGGCGTGAAAGCTTTCTCTCAGTATGGCAAACATTCATTAAATGGTAAGCCCATCAACGGTTATCAATGGTATAATAAGATAATGTAGCTTTCCATATTGTTTTACAATATGAGTGCTGATTTCTTTTCTTAACGCTTTGGCTGCCACATAACTCAGCCCGTCATTCATACCTAATATCCAATTAGCTCACAACTATTTTCTAATTACTGGATCACAAGCATGGCAGCGAAAATTTCAATACCTCAAGAAATCCTAGAAATTCACAGGAAACATAGTAAGCCTAAATATATAAGACAAGCGCCATATCTCCCATACCATCCACCAAAGATCACATTAAAGTTTAAGAATATGCCCTCAAATACAGAGCTAGTCCCCGAAAATTAATTACAAACTTAAATGGTAAATCAAGTATGCAGGATCAAGATATTTTTTAAATAATCAGGTAAACAAGAACAAGTCACAAAGCAAAGGGCTACTACTACAAAGGATCTCTTTGTCAATGAATTAAGTAGAAGAAAAATATATACCAACATCAAGAATGTAACATAATTTGAATGGAGTACACACATTAATACAATAACATACACTTATGGAAAAAAATATCCCAACACCAAGAAAAAATTATTGTACAGTAATGAAATTTTATGAATACATTTGTCTAGGTAACATATTTGATTGATTAAAGTTTCAAGATCACAGGTAGAGCCATTGGCGAGAAGAGCCATTTCAAATGTGAAATGTTGGCACATTAGTAACCGGTGTAACCGCCAGAATTTTGAATGCAAGCATGCAAACGTGCATGCATTGTGTAGTACAGGTGTCGGATATCAGTTTGTGAGATGGAGTTCAATGCCTGTTGCACTTGGGAGGTCAATGCAGGGACGGTTAATGCTGGTTGTGGATGACGCTGGAGTTTTCGTCCAATGATGTCCCATACCTGCTCAATTGGAGAAAGATCTGGTGATCTAGCAGGCCAAGGCAACATGTCGACACTCTGTAGAGCATGTTGGGTTACAACAGCGGTATGAGGGCGAACGTTATCCTGTTGGAAAACACCCCCTTGAATGCTGTTCATGAATGGCAGCACAACAGGTTGTATCACTAGACTGACGTACAAATTTGCAGTCAGGGTGCGTGGGATAACCACGAGAATCCTCCTGCTGTCATACGAAATTGCTCCCCAAACCATAACTCCAGCAGTAGGCCCTGTGTGTCTAGGCCGCAGACAGGTCACTAGCAGGCGTTCACCTGGCCTCCTTCTAACCAACAAACGGCTATCACTGCGACCAAGGCAGAACCGGCTTTCATTAGAAAACACAACAGATCTCCACTCCGTCCTCCAATGAGCTCTAGCTTGACACCACTCAAGTCGCAAACGGCAGTGGTTTGGAGTCAGTGGAATGCACTGTACAGGGCGTCTGGCTCGGAACTGTCCTTGAAATAACCGATTTGTAACAGTTCGTTGTGTCACTGTGGTGCCAACTGCGGCTCGAATTTCAGCTGCAGACGCAGTACGATTAGCCACAGCCATACGCCGAATACGACGATCTTCCCTCTCAGTAGTACCACGTGGCCGCCCGGAACCTGGTCTTCTTGAGACAGTACCTTCTTTTGACCACTGCCGCCAATACTCATGCACTGTGGATACATTCCTGCCAAGTCTTTCAGCAATATCGCGGAAAGAAAACCCACCTTCTCGTAGCCCTACAACACGACCTCGTCCAAACCAGTGAGCTGTTGATAATTGCTTCTTCATCTTCTCAAAGGCATCCTTGACTAACATTAACCCACTATGTCAAATCTCAACTATAAATAACAATCACAAACCTTACAGCGCTTATTTAAAGCAAACCTCATTTGTATGTTCATAGTGTCGCTACTAGCGTCACATTTACGCGCGTAGCTCAAAATTTGAATCGACGTCATCTTTCAGATGTATAAACACGCCTACCAAATTTCGTTTGTCTAGCACAGCTCCTTCCTAGTGTTGGGATTTTTTTTTCCATCAGTGTATTCTCCTGAATAATAGCATTTCAAATCATACATAACATTACAAATACAACAGAAATTAGAACCCAGCAACAAAACAAATCTTTGGAATTGTTCAGAAGATATGCTGTCTGAAACTACTATATTCTTTATATACTCTTATTCATGCGACTGTATCATTACTCTACTGTAATTTATATCCCATTAAAACTTTTTTTCATAAACTTGAACTGGTGTATCCTTTACTTTTACTTAATTCATTGCCTAAGAATCCTAACAGGTATCTCTCCCTTTGCGTTTGCGGATCAGATTCTAATGTAAAAATCACTTATTTGTGTATGTCTGATTCATCTTAAAGATTGTAAGCAACCTAATTAATAATTTGCCAAACATTCCTACATTTGTTTATTTACTTTCAAATATTCTTTTAATCTTTAAGATAGTGTTGATATCTCTACAGTTCTATCCTCTCCTTTATTTTTTAACTAGCCGCCTTTGGCGACCAGCTGTTCGCCATGAGTAAAGCGTTCTAAAATTTTCAATTAAATCACATATTCATTAGCCTTGAAGTAATTCCGGGCATTGATTGACCTGAAATTAATATTTTCTTTAAGACGATGGACGGAAAGTTCTAAAAGTACACCTTTTCCTAATAATATTCTTTAATTTTATAAATCAGTCAGTTTTAACCATCGGTTATGCTTCAAAAATATTAAAAATGTTTTTTTCGACGATGTTGCCAAAATATGAAATATGTTTTTTTTTTTCAAAGAAAGCGAGAAAGGGAAAAAAGTATTAAATTAATGATACAGATATTGCAAACGATTACATAAATATGCCATTAAGTCGGGATTTCAATATATATCCTGTCTAAATTCAATCAGGTTTACCGTAAATAAAGAAGATTTATTGAGTTAATGATATAGATATTGCAAACAATTGTAGAAACCTTTGCTTTGCATTTATTTTTTAAAGAAAATATCACATTTTATATATCTTTTATTTTATCCAGTCACGTGCTGAAAGTTGCATTTCTTTAGATTTATTTTGCGCTGATATTTATTTTTTATTTGAGCTTCCGGTATTCTTTTATTTTATCCAGTCACGTGCTAAAAAAACATGGTTAAAATATTTCTTTAAAAATTCGTTAAAAATAGAAGCTTGAGTTTTACATTAAAACACTGATACAATTAGAAGGCTAATTTTTTAATCTTTAAATTGATGTAAAAATCATGTTTATGCGATCATATTTTCGGAAGTTACAGCGGAAAAACGTCGAAATTTCGCTTAAATTTTACTTAATTCAAATTCTAATTAAAAATTCGAAAAAAGGGCTCCGAGGTGCACATTCCAGACCTCCAAGGTATACATGTACCAAATTTGGTAGCTGTAGGTCCAGTGGTCTGGCCTGTAGAGCGCCAACACACACACACACACACATTGAGCTTTATTATAAGTATAGAAGATATAGATATAGATATAGATTATCTAGGGTTTTTTTTTTTTTTTACTTATTTAAAAGAACTTAATTTTTTTTTACAATTTTAAAAGAACAATTTTTTTTATATATCATTTTCTTCTAAATACTAAACTTTCAATCTATCCCATCTTTTGTTTCTACCATTTTTTATCCATTTAAAAAGGATGTCAATATAACAAATCATTTTACTTCACACTTCCAACTTCACAATTTAAAATGTAAGAATGTAGAAAACAATAAATCACGCTGCATGGGAAAACAAATGCGCCTTCGGTTGCAGTCGAGTTACACACCCAACAGCCACGATGGATGTTGTGAACTCAACGGATGCAATAATTTGTCTCCTTTTTTTGACACTTGAAGGACAAAATATTTGTAAAGTAGAACAACACAATCACAATATTAAAAAAAAATCTTGTTTCTTCGAAGTCTTTCAAGATATATATGTTTAAAACCAGAATAAGGAAGATGGGAAAAACATTTCTTCACATGAGATATCAATTGATTTTGAACTGTTGTTATTTCGACATTTGCAATTTCAAGTTAGCCATTCTGTGTAATTTCATTGTATGTTTTGCATTGTGATTAGTCAACAATTTCAATTCATTTCCTTCTGTATCTAAAATTTTGAAAACTGTTTCATTTACAGAAAATGAAGAAGCGTGTGAATTTCAAATATTGAAAATATTAACATAGGTATATTTATTCGGATATGTAATATTTTTATTATTATTAAGGATATTTTTATTAATATAGGTATTATCATCAATATTTTAATTAAAATGTGAATACCAACTTCGACAAAATAATGAAGGAATACGTATGGTATTACTTTTTGCTGCACGAAATTGTAGTTATTGTCCATTTCTGACAAGCAAACAAAAAAAGGAACGGTTGTAGGTTTTTATATTTCTTATAGGTTTCCAGATTTCTTATACGCAAGTACTAATCGCATTCTTACAGATATTTTCACATTAAAGACATTACGTTATACAAAAAAGGCGAATACTAGTAAAACTACACTCCAAATAATCTTGTAAGCCTGTAAACTTTCCAATTAAATCTACAGTATGCCTCTTATTTCGAAGAAAGGGGTTTTTTTAATGAATGCATTTTTAATGCACTAATATTTAACTAAAAGTGCTAATTTTTAACATCTAGGAGGTGAGAGACTGATCACAGTTCAGAAACGAACATCTTTGAAGGCGGAAAACTGAGCACAATCCAGAAACAAACAATTCTGAGGACATGGGACTGTCAGTTTCATGATAGACGTAAGCAGTTATTGTAGTAATATGCTAAATTGCCAGCAATCACAGAATTAATTTACCCTCTGCATCCTCAAAAATGTGAAAAATTGCACTCGTCTGCAAAATTTGGGGTAAAAAAAAACCTTTCTTAATCCGTGGCAGGGGTTTCATTTAAACAACTGAGGCAGTACTTCAGTAAGGAAGTTGTTTTCTCAAACTTAATATGCTACAGCGTCGTTTTTGTCAAAAATTATCTGATTTTCTACTTTATTTTTGACTACGTCCTCCACCCTACCTCCTATCCAGTGCTTATTATAACAACTTTTACATACATGGCTAAGATGAAGGGAACTCTGGCAGAACAGATCTCATGCAGAATGGAGCTTTCCTTCAGTATTCCTGTCTTTATAGTAGATCATGAAAGTGAGCAAAATTACATGTTGCAAGGAAGAAAGTGAGACTTGCTGCATATAGCAGCTTGTTGCCCTATTGTTGAATCAATACACAATTTTCAAATGCAAATATGCATCAACAATTTGCACTTGTATTTGAAAGGCTATATCATGTTTATTATGTGCACAAAATTTAATCTTAAAGTCAAAGCAGATCACTATCCCATAGCACATATTTCTTGTGATCTAAGAGGTAGCACAAAAATTGCTCTATTTTGCGAGGTAAACGAGTATTATAAAAAAAATTTGTTTCCTTTAATAAGGTCCAAACTCTATGAAATTATGATAAAAGAATGAGAAAAAAACTTAACTAGAATTAAGAAATACATATCATGCCAATATAACATTTGTTAACGAAATCCTCAGTACTTAATTCAGAACATTTAATCGAATTCCCTATTTGCATACATCTCAGAAGTAAAAGAAATTGAATTTCGGGCTTCTTTGGCCACTCCTTAACACTGATAACACGCCCATTTCCCCACAAAATCTTGACCATTAAACTACTAAGACATTTTAATTCAAAAAAATATATAAACATTTTATTTCGTATTAGAGCAGTTAGTCAAAATTTATCACAGGCAGGTGCAGACTATTATATAATTCGCAAATAAATCAAAGGCGTCTCATTTTTATTCTAATGTAGAATAATTATAAATGTTCTTTATTCTACTTAAATGAGCAGATGTATTTTAATCACAGTAGAATAACTACATTGTTTTTAATGTGAAAAATGTATAATACTTAAAACAGTTGAAATTTAATAAAATATTTAATTTCCTTGTTTTAATCAGAATACATGTGTTCTACAGAATACTTTTTTAAGCAATATGATGCACACATAATATCTTATGA
Source organism: Argiope trifasciata (assembly GCA_026543055.1). Lineage (NCBI taxonomy): Eukaryota > Metazoa > Arthropoda > Arachnida > Araneae > Araneidae > Argiope > Argiope trifasciata. Next base: position 593,353 of record JAPMOQ010000382.1, on the reverse strand, counting down.
GATAATGGGATAAGTATTACAGAATATGTATATCCTATACATCATAAATCCAAATTAATCCATAACACTAATTCAAATAGATAATAACCCACCCTTTTTTAGATAATACTTTTTGTTGATTTATACGACCCTTGTGGATATTGAACATAGAAAGTAGAAATGACAAAACTGAAAATGCAAATAACCACGAAACAAACGAGTATACGAAAAGAATCCATTTATATGTGAAAATGAAGAATCTATATTTTACTTGTTATGATCGTTTACCGGTAGCTCTTTCTTGGTATTATTCCAATAATATCTTTTCATATTCTCTTATTCATTCGATAATTTTGTGAAATAGAATATATAGTTATATTCAAAAGTTGTTTCAATTCCTTTACGTTAACCCTAATTCTTAACAAATAATAAAAGAAATAAACAATAATACAAGATAATAACATAAAGAAACAGAGGAAATCATTCGAGAATATTCAGCAATCTTAAGTAAGTTAATTTAGAGGATTTATTTTCTTTTTATGGAAAAAAAGTCTTGCGTGATAATGACCCTTTACGGTTGAGGAAGCAAATGTGGTTGGTCCTCTTGAACGTTCTATCCCCCTCCCTTGCTTAAGTTAAAAAATAGTATAAATATTTTAAAAGGAAAAATTTACTAAAGTAAAAACTTGTGTTTGAAGTAAAATATAAATTTTAGACATGTAGTCAAAATTTTATTCATTATGTTATTCATTTGATGTACATTGATGTTAGAAAATTTTTATATAATAGTTTTTGATTCTTTATTGAGGTTATAATAGATTAAAACTGCCATAATATTTTTCTTTGCCCATTCCTAAAGATTCTTGCACATCTCTACATCAAACTTTTAAATAAACCGTGAAATAAAAAAAAGCGTGTTCCCACATCGCTGAGAATAGTGTAGTCATACTTTAAATATATGTTTAGAAAACAATAATAGCGAAAGATCACATGAAGCATTTACATTTTAAACTTTTCCCCGCAAAGTTCTTGAACATAAATTACCTTTAATATTTACAGAAATTACCCATTCCCTTTAATTTTTCGCCCGAAACTTTAATTAGTGGTGCAATCGATAGTATTTTTTCAGACTAGAAAATAAACTAGTTTCCGCTGTCTTGCAAAAAGGCACTGACCTCCTCTTTAGAATCGATTGGCGTCATTCCCATGGTAAAACACTACCTTTTATGCATTACCATATTAATGCTGTCAAATTCTAAATTATAAACTAGTCTCAAGATAAGACTAAAGTGTTTTTTCACCCATAATGACCGCGCCTTCTTATCTCAGTTGATAATGACCTCTGTTTTACTATAGTGAAAGAACTCAATAGCGTGAACTTGCTCAAGACCAGAGTTCATTCAGCGCTTATTTGTAGAATAAACTCTTTTAGAACTCATTTATCCAATTGCTTTTCTTCTCTTTTAAAAAATAACTTTCATCGCTTAGAGCTTTACAGCTGTCTTAATTTTATTTCCTTCATTTGTTGATCAGTCATAAATTATAGCCATTTTTGAGATAATGGAGATTATTCAAATAAATAGGATTTTTTATGATATAGTAAATGCTTAAATAAACTTCTTGAATTTTTATTCCATATCAAAGCATTCAACGCGCTTTCGATTTTTCTTGTCATCAATTTTTCAGACAAAAAAGTTACTTAGAATCTCATAAAATTCTTATTAGAATTTAGCCTGTTTCCTGTTCGGCAGAAGAGAATAAGAAGATTCTCTAAATGTACAAATAATGCCATTAAGTGTATTGTAAATCGATAATATAATTAAATATTTGCAATTTTGAGGTTTCTACTGTTTGAATTTTTTTTAATTCCCTTTTTGAAAAAAAAAAAATAATGAACGATTCCTATTTCACATTTTATAACCTCTAAAACAAACATTTAAAGACAATTTTAAATTATTAATAACAAAGTGTCAAAATTTGGAACAATAAAAAGTTTGAAATAAAGTTAATATAAAGGTTGAACATGAAAAAGAAAAAAACGAAAATTAAGCATTGATATGATTTTGCAATTAAGTTTAGCAATTGCTTCACATTTAAAATTAGCATGGTTTTTCTTAGCTTAAACTAGTAAGATTCTTATTTTTGTTTTAAAATCTCAATGGTGATATAGGTTTTTGACTTTGTTTTTCAGAATTTAATCGCTTATATCTTTTTTTTTTTCTTAATTTTCTGTATTCTTTTTTTCACTTATGAATTTCGAATAAATAATTTTTAAAAGCTGTAGGAATTTAAAAAGTAATAATTACAAAGATGAGCTTGCAATAAAAGCAAAATATAAATGTTATTTCCTTTTATCATACTTTTTGTACCAAAATGCCATATATCAAATTTGCTAAAAAATTTCATTGATGCAAACTTTGGCATCTACAATACATCTACTCTCAAATTGCCATGTATAACATGTGATTGTTGCATGTGATTGTGTGATTATAATGGTTCCGGTTGCATAATAAAATTTTGTATGTTTTTCTATTTATAGTTTGAATAACACACAACATATGATATATGATATAACACAATATGTGACTCTTTTTCTATCGAAATTCTTAGCAATATAGAATTTGATTATTTATTTGCGCTCTTTTCCAGCAAAAGTATACATAAAATCATGGGATTTCTCTCGATTTTTTTCAAGGGAAATTGTAACTCATTTCTAGCATTCAATAAGAAATCGTAATGTTCTTAGATAACTTGACCTTAAAAGATTTTTTTAATTGGTTTCAGGGAAAATTTATTTTCTCTTGAATAATTGAAATTACTACTAAATGAAACATTTCCGGCCTCGATCGGTTCTAGAATATAAATCTAATCACGGAATCATATAAATATACGCACCAGAGATGAGATGAAAATGAAATACGATATTCTTCCTTATGTTCTTTATGTTTTTGCTCTGAAGGTCTACATCCCTCGTTAACGAACCCGACTAATGGATTTGAATACAAATAGATCGCAACCATTTACAAATAATAAAAAAAGACTTTCCTTAGGTCACCGATTGTATAACCTATAATTGTTACTCGCGCTACAAATGTGTTGCATATTTCGCATCGGAAGAGTATTGCTCACTGTCTATACGTCTAAACTCAGCACTAAAGAAGGAGAATAATTGAGGAGAGGATGCAATGTGTTTTTATTTTGAAGCTCAGCACAGCCGCTCCCTCCAGACAATAGAGGAGGGATTTTTCCTTCTGGGATGTCCAAGGTCAAGGAGTGCAGCTCCAACGGCCCGAGGCTGACTGGTTATGCGATGACCTCACAAAATTCTTCGGCCGCACTGCCAATAATCTCTGTTTTTCTTGCAACTATAATTAAATGCGAGTCCAAAGAAACCGGCCAAAAAGAAACAATTTCAATCAAATAATTCTCGCTCTCAGCGTGAGAAAAAAAGAAACGTTCGAAGACTTTCGCTACACAATTCCTTGATTTTTTTTTTTAATACATCTGAACCATTGATTAACATTCTGTGGCTTCGAATGTGTATCTGAAGTAAGGAGTGTAGAAACTTCAATACAAAACAATACGATAGGAAAAACACGTTAGTTGAGCCAATTTTCAACCAATAACAGCAGAGTCGTCCTTTTTGGTGCTGATAAATGTAGAACGATAATGTGATGAAAGTATGATGATGAATTCGCTTAGTTGCTGAAAGAAAAATGTTGATAAATTTCTAAGTTGGTGACATTGAACCAAATTTAAGTGAATAAATATTTAACTGTCTTTTATTTGGAGTTGATAAATCAAAGAAGATAAACTTATAATTAAGAGCCATTAATTGTTTATATCTAAGAATCGTTCAAAATTATAATGTTTATTTTTCTATTTTTCAAATATTGTGAGATTTATTGAAATGGCTAAATGTACCAAAATACAATACGTGAGAATTAAAGAGTTTTAATGTTCTATCAAAAAGTAAAATGATATTTAATTAAAAAAATTTCAAAATATGATATTGAAAAGAAGTGTATTTCTGATGACACCGTCTCCTGATCTACATTATTCATAACAGTTCTACTAGAAACTAAACAAATGATACAAGGTTTTTTGTTGCAATTTAGCATTATAAATATTATATAAATTTACTGCACATTATTATAAATTAGATGACTAGAAAAAATCAAAATGAAATTTTTCAAAAAGCAATTTTTCTACTTTGAAGAAAATTAATCATAGATGGCAATAAATGGGGGAAAGTGAACGAGATTTAAATGGAAAAAGTCATTTTAGTTTAAAAAGTTTTGTTATTAAATTCGGGATAAATTTAGGAATTAAAAAAGTATCATAATTTCAATAGTTTTTTTTTTTCACTGGATGTCTGTAAAAATGGTTCAATACGTTTTAAGCCAATAAAATCAGAAAATTTATCTGTTATATTTATTTCTCTTTCGAAACCCATCTGAGAATGAAATAACTTCCTTTATTTCTCAGGGAAAACTTTTGAAAGAAAGCACAAATTTGTGCACCAAATCCATTTTTAAAAAATGATTTTTTTTTTCAGTGCAGGAAGTTCAAATTTATCAAAAGCAAATAAAAAAGCAAAAAATGAAATGGTGCTGGCCAAGATGACACCGTATTTGTTCAATATACTACAGTTTCATATACTAAATCTAGGTGCGCATGATTTTCAAGATGAGCATAAGGTTGCGCTCTCAAATGAAATAGTTTGGTTAACGGTATCTCACTGAAAATGCGTTTCCAAAAATTAAGAGAAAATTGGAGCTCAATTGAAAAAATTTAAACGGAATAATTTATCATTTGCAAAATAATTATTTATAGAAAAATAACAGATCATAAACTTTTTTTAAACTTGTTCCTTATACTATTAAGCATGGTAATCTATGCTTCTAAACAAGCTTATTTTAAAGAAAAATTGGCACAATTACAAATAACTATAACTTCCTTATAAGCAATTATAGGAAGAAAAAAATTAGAACGACGTACAGAAAAAAGCTCAACATTCTGTTTGTGTACATAATAATTGCTCTATATGGACTCTCTTGGCCATTCTATAATATCCATGAAGCAACCCATTCCACATCATGTGAAGCATTCTTTACGTATGTCTTCCAATCTGATCACTGCCGTATGTTAAAGAAGCAAATCTATGGTAAAAGATTGAATCTATGTCGTATCTCAGTGAAATAAAGATACAAGATTAGTGTGCATGATACTATCAAACACCTAGCAATGGCCGTGGTAATGCTTCATCGTGTCTGAAGTGGAACGGATTTCAGCAAGAATGATGTCTATGTAACCAAAGGAAATCACATAGATCAATTATTTCACATGCAAAAAAAAATTTTTTTCATACATTATATTAAAAAAATTTCTTCATTGTTTATAAAGTTTTAGCTATTTGCAATAACTGCAGCTGTTTTAACTAACCTTGCATTATTATTTTAAATAACTCTGTATTATTATTTTAAATAACCCTCATATCCTCATGTACCATATACTATATACTCATATTTTACTTTTTAAAAAACCTTCGTATATGTCTTCTTTCACTTCTCACCTTTTGCCCCAGAAAATTGATAAATGGAAAAGATGATAATAATATTACGAAGAAAAAGCAGTTAATGACCACAGTTTCGGTTCCATTTTTAATTTATATATATTTTTTAAAAACGCAATGAGGTTTTGCCACTTGAATAGTAATGTATTTATTTCCCCCTAAATTTTAATATTTACCAGCGATAACTTTGGAAACTTATTTAAAAGACAACCTAACCATTTCAAAATTCTAAATATTATCTGCTCGATAGTTAAATTCATTTTTCATCTTAACCCCAATTAAGTGCACACAAATAAAATTTAACATGTTTCTGAGAAAACAGTCAATCAAGTTAAATTCAATTTGTGATTTTATTAAGCAACAAACATTTGAAATCCCTCAGCTTACATTAAATTTCAATACCTTAATCTTACATATAAAAAATAAGTTAGATTTATCGTTTTAAATACAGAAAGTAGTTTATGCATGTGCATAAAGAGTACTATAACTGAACGCGATATAAATGAATTAAAAGAAATAATATAGAAATAAAAGATAAATAATAAATTCTTTTTCACTTCTAGTAATATCAACGGCAAATATCTTATTAACTTCGATCATGATGAATGTCATGACAATTATATGCCAGTATACGATTCGCAGTATCTTGTTATTCACCTGGTTTTCGACCCGAAGATTACCTCCGGAAGCTCAATTTTGGTAACAGATGTTACGCCAGCAATTACACGTACTTAAATCATCACAGTTAGTTACCTTTTGTTTCAGAGTCGTATTGTATTGCTTGCCACTGCATCCTCAAAATAAAATCTCTCATTTCATTAAGTGGATTTTGCAACAAAGGGTTGCTGCATTTCTTTTATATTCCAGAACTGTGATAACGGTTTTTTTCCGTCGGATGAGGTATGCTTCTCAAAGGGAGGGACCCCCGGAGGGGTGGGACAAAGGTTGCATTGTTCGGCAATCATTTTGACTGACAAGCGGCAAACAAAAAAGGCGTTACAATCGCCTTGGAAGAATCATTAGTGAATAGCCAAAAAACACGTTTCTGCAAAACATTCATTGGCAAAAACATATAATCATGTGGAATTTTCTTTAGGAAATGCATTTTTCAACCGCACATATGCTGTGAAAACATATTGCGAATATGATTTTATTGCAAAAAAAAGGGGATTTTTAAAAAATCTTAGAACAAAAACAAAACCCTAAAAAAATGTCATTTATTTTCTTTTCAAAAACCTTTGGTTTTTATGCCAGAATTATTAGTTTCCTGTCTTCTTGACATCTGTTTTAGGGCATAAAAATAGATTGTGGCTGTCTAGTAGCAGAGTTTCGATTTCGGAATCCGATTCTACAAATCCATCGCTTATCGGGTCCTGGAGCACATTAAATTGTTAAGATCCAAACATTTTTTCATGGAATTACTGTGGAATTTTGGCGATAAAGTTAACAAGTCGTACTCATAATTGCAGATTTTGTCAATATGAGGATACAGATGCAAATTATCTAAATTATTAGTCTGTTCAATATTATGAGTAAACTGAATAAATTTTGTGAAACTTCCAGGGTCTTGAGGGGAACGTCCCTTGCGATTTAGTGAAAAACCACTCATCTTGTGTCTAAGATTCAAAAGCATGCTCATCTCAAGATAAACCTTTCATGGCTTTCAAACTACACGCTAATCTTACTAAACTAGATTTTATATGTAAATGTACTGCAGCTTTTGATAACGTTATTCATCTAATTTTGAAATATCTAACCAAATTTTATTGATTCTTACAACAATATTACCTATGGAATTATAAACAGTAAATAAGAACCCTAATTTAACGGATTTATGTGAAGTCATTATATAGTTTCAATCAGCTTATGATTTGCTAGAATAATAAAAAAAATGTCGTTTTAGAAATATAAGCTATAATTGCTGACTGTATATACTTATGGCAATTAGGAATTCACTTTTTCATATTTACTACGCATTCTGTAATTTATATGTATCTCCGATTCATCAACATGAAACCTGATTCATCAACATGAAACCTGATTCATCAGCTTATGGGATTATTGGTTCTTTTGTCTCCATAAGAAACATGATAAGATAAGAAAGGTAAGAGAAGTTACTCATTTTTCCATATTTTTGTATGATGTACTGATTAATTAAAAATTATACTGCAAAAAAATAAAGATAAGTTAGGCACGGCAACTTTGACTGAAACTTTTATGAGAAAACCAAGAAAAAAATTCAGAATTGCAATATTTGAGTCTTTATAATTACATTTAATCATGTTATAAAGAAATGAATATGAGAAAAATACTTTCATAAACTATAATGGTAAAAATTAGTGTTGCACTGCAGCTTTAGGATATTTTATGCAAAGTATTTATAAAAAAAATTAAAGCTGAAATATCTTAGATTGATTAGATATCAGTACAAATATGTGGAATGGAAGAATTTAGGAAAGAAAACTATTTAACGCCACATCTACTCTTTGTCAAACTGTTTGCTAAACCGTCGTATTCAACCGAAAATCGTACTTTGATAATGATTAAAAAATTTGATGGTGAAAATACAACTCTCTATCAACAGAAATGATCTTCAGTTTACAAAAACCGATCTAAGCCATTCACAGTGAATTCAGAAACCGAGTATTTAATTACCGTCTTCCAAATCATTATCCTAGTGTATTGCTTTGGCTACTTTATTTATCTGGTATCAATAGAGTTATACTTTAAATCTCAAATAAAAGTTGGTTTACAAAAAGGAACCCAAAGACCTTTTTAGTCTCCGAAAAAAGCCCTAATTGGCTAATTTTCAAACATAAAATTACATAAAGTATTACAAATGCTATTAATGAATTTGAAAGGGCAAATCTTTTTCATACTATAAATTTCAACTTTTGTTTTGTTTTTAATTTATGATTAATTATATGATTAATTTCTCAGAAATTCATCACCAAGTGGCACCAGCGGTACTAAATTCAAAATTAAATTTACTAAGAGAAAGCTAATGTATGAAAAGATTAAAATTATGTATTGTCATGAAAAACACGCAAGTTTACAAAGTTTCAAATTTCTAGCACATTAAGAATCTTATCTTCGTTCAATGCAGTAAAAAACACCTTAAAACAAAATTTTTGTTTGTCAGTAAGTTGTCACTCTGGTATAATATTTACATTTATTCCTATTAAGAAATTTAACAAAGGCTTTTGGAATAAAATCAGGCTTATGACATTTAAATGATTTAAAATGGTTCAGAATAAGGAAAACTTCAGAAAACCATTGTGCTTTTTCGTATATTTCGACTTATAGAAATTACATGATAACTTATTTTCTTTCAAATCCTTTAGCTTTTATCTCTCCTTTGATGACTTTTTAACATACACCAGCGATTAGTCACTAGGTAAAAAAAAAAATTTAAAAAAAAGGAATTGCCCGTGTTCGCAACATTTTTTTATTTATAAAAATCTGCTTTTAAAATCCTTTGAAACTAAAATAAGTCTGAGACAGTAGGTATTGTTTACCGGTAAATCTCACTGAACACGGAGAGTATTATCATAATTTTATCCCATTCATATTGATGGATCTGCATGGACAGATTATGTTTCTTTCGTCATTTTTTTCTGTCCTTCTCTTTTTCAGAACTCGGTTTCCCCCCCCCTCTTTCTAGTCTTGTTCTTTCCTATTCAATTTTTAAGGTGAAGATCGTTGTTGTTGTATGCGGATTGGAACAATTTTTCGACAACCTTCAAAATTGTATATAGTTTATATGCATTAAAAAGGGTTCTGGCAATATCTCAAACCATTTCTTCATCCTAAGCAACCTTTTCCTTTTTAACGTCACAGTTTTTTTTTAACAAACTAACTTTGAGAAATTATGCAATATTTTTCACCTGGATATTTCCCATTTGAAAAAACTGGTAAAAGCAAACGGATAAAAAAAACTTCAAAAAAAATTCTCCAGGCAAGTTGGAAGGCAAAGGTAGATTCCTTTACATCTGAATTACTATCAAACAACATAGATTATTGATACTAGAAACAATCAAAATTACTACACGAAAATCACTTTTCAGTCCCAACTTCTAAGATATTACAGTTATCGAAAAACTAAAAAAAAAGTTTTTCATCTTAATGAGGAGCTAATTTGGCAAACTGAATTTATTTTTCTATCTTCAAGATTAGGAAATTTATAGAGAAATGAAAATCCCACTCCCCATTTGATCTAGAAAGGGACATTTACGAACTCGTCCGCTAATTTTACATATCTGACTACATATTCCAAGTTAGTTAAAATCCAAACAAAATTACTCTAGTTATAACATGGAACCAAGTATTCTAGAGACCATGGTTGGTAAAGAACTGAGGAAGTTTTACCAGTCTCGTCAAGAAAACTATTGTAATAGGTAGTCTGCCTATGGCGACTACCTGAAATCGACTGGCAATATTGCTATACCTATGAGAAATATTTTTAAAAATCGGGTGTTTCTTTTTTTTTAATAGCAAGTATAGCAAAACTCTGAGACGATTTGGTTTGGTTTAATGGCGCAAAGGTCATATTTAGCCATGCTGCGCCAAACGCATGACTTATCTTAATATACAATTATATGTAAAAGCTCTATGTAAAATCTTAGGAAAAAATGTAAAGAACTAAGAAAACACACTCAAAGAACCTTATGAATTCCAATGTCATGTGAAAATTAAAAAAAAATTGCGAGGGGATTATGTCCCAGCAAGTCTTTTAATTCAATATTATTCTTACCAAAATGGTTACGTCTAAATGTACTAAAACCAGGGCATTGCACCAGTATAAACTATGAGAGGGAAAAAAAAGTCTACCTTTGGCAAACCAATATCAAATCTAGCCTTCTCTAATATTCAGAAAATTTAACCGCCTTCACCTTTCTACACAAAGAACAAAAACATGTTCTCATGTTGGTTAAAAAATTTATTCTAAAGGAATACATTTTTTAAACTATACTCAGATAGCTGAGTATCTCACTTTATCTATTGTCACATGTTAGTTGTTTTTATTATTAACTCCAGGCTTTTTAAAAACACTTTTGCAATGTTTAGTACATTACAATAAACCTTATGTATAATACACCGTCAAATCTAGGTAAAAACCAAAATTCTACTAATTTTTCTCCCATAATTAAACGGACTAAACCTTAAGTTTCAGCCACAGATTTTGGACAAAACAGTCGAATATCTCGACTTGCTAAATTTGGCAGCATTTGAAATTTTTTTAATTCAGAAAATTTTTGTTATTTTTGCAAAGGAAAACGTCTTTCCTCACTGTCTCTAAAATGTATTAAAAAGAGTCTTGCGAGATAACACGGAAGTAAATATGCAAGAACCATCAGTGCTATTTAAAGAAAACAAAATAAGCCCACAAAATGAATAATAATTAACAAAATGTATATAAACTGTTCAAATGACACATGACCACGCAATTATTGACGACGAATGTACGCCCTCATTAACATACTAACCAGAAGAAAGTTTTTTCTTAAACCAAATTAGTTGCAAGACCGTTTATTTAAATATGAAGCTTTTTTTTCCATCGTTTCTTTTAAAATGCTTATCTATCTGTTAGCAAAAAGCTAGTTATCTGTTGAGCAAGTATCTCGTTTAGTGCCTGCTGAGAGACGCTGCTTCTGGGTAAGGAGATCTACGTGGGTGGTAGATTAATGAATTGACAAATGTGATAATCATTAAAGACATTTGTTATCAGAAGCACCTATAATTGCAATTTATTATTTGTTTGAATGTGACTTCTGTGTGTTGTGTTTACTGAAGCAATCTTATTAGGATATGTTATTCTGAAGTCAGCGCATTTGCTATATTGAATTGTGAACTGTTGAAAACGAAATCTTATATATAAAAATGAATCGTTGTTTGTATTTTATGATCTGCTGTACTGTTCCCCCGATTACAATAAAACTTAGCAAACTTATTGCTTGTGCTTGCACAAAGGTAATATACTTAGTACAATTATAAGTATTTTTTTTAGCACAATAATATTGACAAACAAATCATTCCGTACATTACTATTATTCAACATTATTTTATAATTGACAATTGGCAAAAGACAAAAAATAGATGGTAAATGACACATGCCATTCGGAGTTAAGAGTACTTATATCAAATAAAATAAAATTATTATCATCTATTTCATTCAACGTGAGTGAAGTGAAATCGAATATATTTAGGGCAAGATCTATTTCTTTTTTTTTTCGTAAATGAATATTTATTTACATAAGATATTGCCATTCAATGACACAATATTTTGGCTACTGCGAGCCGTACATATTATTCAGAGTTTTTCTCACGTATGCAAAGTAGAATTATTATTATCGATGCCTATCAACGTAAGTTATATATAATTGAAATTTTCCTATTTATTCAGTGAATCGACAAACAAGATTTCGGTTATAAAAATGCATATCGTGTTGATTGCTTCGTCAAAAATGTGCCTTCCAAACGTTCGTCACTTTAAGTAGATTTAACAGCGCAGATCGTAGAAATAAGCAGATTCGAGCTTCTCAAACAAACCAGGAACGACAAGCGAGCAATGAAGCAGATCTTTTACGAATTGCAAATTTATGGATATCAGAATTTCAAGATCCACATGCTGCAAAAATCGAGGCAACTATTCTTAACGGAAAGTCGGAAACAGCAGCAACGTGCCGAATACCAACTAGTTAGTAATAAAATTCTTTCAAAAGCCTAAAACTTCATATCGATAAAAAAATATATTGCAGAGCCCTGTATAAAGCACTAAGAAAATTTTGATCGAAGCTTTGCTTTCATATGATTAAATTGTGAACTATTAACGCATGCATCAGAATATGTGACGATATATCCTATGTAAAGTGTGGCTTATTTCAGAGGAACTTCATAAGAAAAGCCCATCCAATAATAGGCGAGGCAATCATTTATTGGGAATAAATTAACTAGGTCCTCTGATCATGTCCCAGATTGGCGAATACGAATCCTAATTTCTCATATTCATGATGTCTTTCTCTTGCACCTCTGAAGGTAAACTGCAAAATAAAAAATGTAAACAGAAAGTTTTGGCTTACAATTCTCTTAAATATTGGCTCCTTTATTCCATAATGAATTATTTAAATCAGTTCAGTGTTGATTAACACTGAAATCGGTACAAGTTTCCAATAAGACACTGAAAGTGATTCAACGAAACGCAATAGCAAAGATAAAAAAAAAATTAAAATGTGCAGTAATTCGATCATGCTTTACACGATGATATTCAAAATGTATCAATCATTTTCACATCATAAGTCAAAAAATTTCAATGTAAATAATTAATTAAAGTATAAAAACTATCTTGAAGGTTCTTCATGCCTTTCTACAGAAACGATTTATCTTAAGGGCAACTGTAATAGTGTCAATCAAATAGTTGGAGCTATTTTTTATAGAAATATCTCAAAAATAATTATGCTAACCGCAATTTTTTACATTATCCTCGGTATAATTATGGTTAAAACAAAAGTCCCGAGGATAATGGGCAAAGTGTTTCGGTCATATAACAAATTAATTTTTTCATTTATGGCAAGACGTGACTGTCGGGGATTCTTAATAATATTTATGGATTATTCATTTGTACTTGTCAAAATCTTCAATAACTTCTAGTAATAATTCTAATTCATCAAATAATAATATGTTTTCTGTCTCATATCTGGCATTTTTCTTTGTGCGAAGTATACAAAAATATTGTAATCATCAGAAAATTCGAATTTCGACGAAACTCTACGTTTCAGACTTTCATTAATTCAAGAAACACATTTTTGGAATCATGTCTGTTTGTCTGTCCACCCATCTGTCTATGAAAACAGTAATTTGAAAACGTTTTAAAACAGATAGATGAAATTTTACTTATGGATATTATTCCAAATTTGTAGATTTCTAGATCTAGAGCAAAATCCATTCATGAAGAAGAATTCAGGTCCATCCGTATAGAAGAAATTTGACTGACTGCCCAAGTACATGTAAACACGGTAACTACGAAACGGAAATAACTAGTCAAATAAAATTTGGTACGCAGATTTATCATCTGAAGAAAGATCCATGTCAAATTTGGAATCCAATTCTTCCAAGACCATCTGTCAGATTGTATATGATCATGCAAGTAAACGCGAAAACTTAAAATTGCATTGGCTTAAATAAATGCAATTTTGTATGTGGTCTTCATATGACTACAATTTTAGTTATGCATCAAAATTTGACACCAATCGGAAGAAGAAAAAAAAAGAAACGTCAAAAATACATATTCGACTTTTTGTTTTTAGCGACAATTGCAGAGGATTGAATGTTAGATTCAATAAAAACGCTAGGTTCAAGCCAAAGATCGGTCTTTTATTGTTATTGTTTGGCAAATGCATGATTTATCACACAAATGCTGATTTTCTTTATTATACTAAGAAGCACGCAATTCTCGTACGTGAAAATAAAAATCTGAGTGTTCTTAACGTTCAAAGTATTGCGCCTAGATCCATAATTTTATTCGAGGTTTTTTATAATGCATTTCATCTTCAATTTTTTTCAGGAATAATGTCTTTGTTAGAGAGTAAGCGAGAAAGATTTTAAGAAACCACTTCAGTTGATTTAATTAATATTTAAAAAAGATATGCTTGATAAGAAACGATATAAAAAATCTATGAGAAATGTTAACATGAAATGATGCAAAAATTTAAAAGATTGTAGCTGTTTTTTTCTTTGTATCTTTAAAAAATTTTGTGTTGTAAGTTCACTTAATCTGCTGTTGCAATTTTATGAATATTTTCGGTTTTATGACACCATGAAGTACCATGATACTTCAAGCACAATAGCGAGCACATAAACAAAATCATAATTATCTCAAATTGATATAGGCTCCTTTTTAGATTTCATGGATAGAAAACACTATTCGTTATATGCCGGAAATAAAATTTAGCGTCATTGTGTATGAAAGTGTCCAATATTTTTTTATTGATGACTCACGAAATAAAAGGAATCGTGCACTCGCTATTGCTGTTATCGCAAATCTATTGATACAGATGATACCTCGGAATGAGGTTCTGGGTTAAAGAACATCTGACAAAATGTGAAATAGCGTTGCTCAGCGTGATATTTTTCTCAAATCAAGCGGGAATTTAGTGCATATGTTAGAAAAAAGAAAATATTTATTACACAATGAAAACAGTTACATGTAACAGGTAATTATGATCCTATTTTTGCGTGGAAATTAGTACCGGCTATTGCAAAGTTTAACAAATGGAGTTTTTTTAAAACTAAGTACTGTCACAATTAGGGTTTATAAAAATACGGCATTTCTAATATAATTTAAAAGTAAATATCTTCAGTCATTTGATATTCTTTTAAGAGACTTAAAGTAATGAAGAAAAAGACATATTTGACGTAATCTGACAAATATGTTAGCTCTTTTTTTTATTCAGTCCCAAGTCAAATAACATTGATAAAATTAATATTGAAAAAACAGTAAAAATATTTAATTTTTTAATTAAGGAAATGAATTCAGCCCAGAAATGAACTAAAATTAATTTATCTCGATTGTAAATAAACAAAAATGTTTAATTAGTAACTAATTTTTAATGATATGAATTTATAAAATCTTATAAAATTATAAAACATTACAATTGAATGCAGTCAGCTCTTCTGTCTCAGCTTTCACAAGAATATAATAGAGCTTTAAATTATTTATTTTTTAAATCATTATAATCAAAAAAGCTTTGTATATATTATTACACCTAGACGAATCTTTGCCTAAATTTATGGTCGTTTATTCTCTAGAATTTTCTCTAAAAAACATCTGAACCTATAAGAAAATTCCTACACGATTGATTTTGGTTTAGTTCCAATAAACATGCTGGAACTCAGCAGAACTAACAAGTATCAAATATTAAAATTGGTGCTTATTTTAAATCAATTTTAAACTCCTTACGTTCATAATATTTTATTCATTGGAAACAACTGATAAGCTATAGACTTAAAGATTATTTAAAGGAAAAATAATAACAATGTCAACTAATGAAAATGAAAAAAAAAAAAGGAATTTAGTTGAATACAAGTTTCGGAAATTTCAATGATTATCGTTGTTTTTTTTCTAAATTTTTCAGAATAGATCTATCAAAAAATAACCTATAGCATGCAAATTTTACATATTAAAAATTATTTAACATTGCAAAGCAATTCACATAAAATAGCAAAGTCTTAATAGAAACATGGGTTTTCCTTAGCAACAACAACAAAAAAATGCATTTAAGAAGTTGTATCTGTAGATTTGAATGATCGAGCAACTATAGCCTGTAAAACATATAAGTGAAAACATATTAAAAACTAGAGCAAAAAAAGCAATTTTGTTAAGTCCTACTTTGACACTGATGAATCACATGGCGGCATAACTAGTCTCATATTATGCACCTGCATTCATCATAGGCATTCAAAACTACAGTAGCAACCCAAGCCTTCGAAACCTGTCCTCTCCTACTGAAGACAGTAGACTTACGTGACGTTAATAATTTAAGACATATGCATCACCTGTAATCTACAGCATTCACCACTGTCAGTGGTAAACATGAGAAGTACAAGATATTAACTGTGTATTTCTGACCTAGAAGCAATTTTCAAGCAATCATCTGTAGAAACCGTAATTGATGAAGATGGTTGGCTGGTTATGGCTTAATGGCGAGAAAATCAAATTTGTGTATGCTGTCGGAAACAAATGATAAAATTTAGCCGGTTAAAAAGTTGCGAACAAGTTTAGGACTTCTTTTAAAACAAATATCCACTAAAGGAAAACATCTGAACCTAGAAGAAAATATCGAAATTCCGACACGATAGATTTTGGTTTAGTTCCAATAATCATGCTGGAACTCTGCAGAACTAACAAATATCAAATATCAAAATTAATGCTTATCTTGAATCAATTTTAAACTCTTTGCATTCATAATATTTTATTCATTGGAAGTAACTGCTAAGCTGTAGACTTCAAGATAATTTAAAGGAAAATAATACAATGTCAACTAATGAGAATGAAAAAAAAGGGGAATTTAGTTGAATACAAGTTTCGGAAATTTCAATGATACCTTCCAAAATCGAAATTCTTTTTAAATTGCATCTGCTCGTTAGCATTGCAGATTTTTACAGGTACATGTGATGCTGAAGTTTTCTCAGTCCACAACTTTTAAGGACGCGAAATGTCACAGTTTAAGAAAATATGCATGAAATGTTATATCCACGCCTCTCTCTTCTCTTTCAGCATTGAAGAATTTCTATGAAATCAAGAACAGCTTGTCTGAAGAATTTAGCACTTATGACATTTTTAAAATTTATAAAAAATAAAATTTAATTACAGGTATTTTTAATAGAAATATTCAATTAAAACGCAGATAATTATGTAAATTCGAAAAAAATATTATCATTCATTCAAACGGGTGCAGTTTTTCATTCACAACAAATTTACTCATATTACTCAACTCATTTATCTTATACAAATATAACTTGACGCTAATTAAGAGGCTCTGTTCTAAAAAGTAATATTCTACTTACAGACTGTGAAATTCATTCTGAAAGTTACTCAAACGTTGAGAGCCTTAATGACTATCAAATGAATTTCAATATACCTTAATTTGAACATTTAATTACGTGTATAGTTCATCCAAGTGGTCCTTACATTTTGGGCGGGAAATAAGCAACTGGATACCCCTTTCATTTGCCGACCTGTCAAAGGAAGACGTGACAAGAATGCACTAACGAGCTTTTTTCTTTCTAATTGTTTCGAAATGCACCTAGGTTCCCATCGCTAAGTGCAATGCCTTCAACTTTCTAAGTGTGGTCTGACATCCGATACGCATAATCTTTCAGATCAGTCTTTTGATAATTAGAAATATTACAAAATTAATTTCAAATTTTCTGAAGATAAAGCAATTAGTTAAAGTGTCTTTTCCAATTGACTAAACTTGCAACGAATCGATCACTTTATTTCAGCCTTCACAAAATATCAATCGACAGGTATACAAATCTGTTCATGAGCTGTCTGAATATATCTATCTCTATATCAAAGACCGATCAATTATCACGGCTGATTGATAAAGAAATTCATGTTGCATAACCCATACAATACTTTGCAAATGTAACAACATAAATTTTTCAATTTAAGCTCTTCCAGAAAATGTTTTATACAAACATTATTAAATTGTAATTTTACTAAACATTCTGTCACAAAAATGTTTTCTTGAAAGGAATTTTTTGTTTGTAAATTTTTCCTACTTTAGAAAGTTTAATATTGCATATTTTTCAACGGAATTATTATTTAATGTTTCTACATTTAAATACATTAGAAATTGAAAAATACTGCATCATTTAAAAAAAATAATATACTGAACAAGATTTCTTTACAAATTAACTGGCTTCTTTCTATTTCTTCGTAATTCTGAATACCGCAAACATTGATGTTGAAGAAGCAAAATGAAAGCTAACTTTTTAAGCCTTAAGGTAAAAAATTAAACATTCCATGATGTAATTACACTCAAAATTAAATAACAGCAATCATGACATTTGCAAATAAGAATCAAGATTCATACCATCAAAACTGGGAAAAGTTGAAAAATGTTTTAACAATAATTAATAATTTTGGAATAAAACTAGTATATAAAGATGCTCTTAAATGTTTATTTTTACTAAATTTATCGCAATCTTGTGTAAAACGCCTATTCTTTATAGTAATTTTAGAATCCATGGTCTGTAAATTATTTTCAGAAGCTTTTTATTTTAATCTTGTAGCTATTTTAAAAAGCTATATCACAAAAAAGTGAAAAGAAGTCGCAATAATTTTAAATAGAATATTTGCTGTTGAAACTTCATCATGCATATACTAAAGATATTTATAGACATTGGATCTCACACAAAATCTGTTAAAATGTGAAAACAAAACAACTTTAAATGAAAAATTTCTGAAAAATTTGCTTTTAAATTCAAGATTTAGGCGTTCAGATAATAGTGTGTCGAAATTCCAGAAAATCTATTTTTACGTCGTCGCAAGTGCTAAACATTTCTGATCTCTACCAAGCATTCGGAATCCTAAAATTCTTTAAAACGTATTCTGGGTAAAAGAATAATAAATCATTCGAGATGAGAATGTTTACCGATGCATTCTTGGCCCATTGCATCGTAGAAGAAGCACTCTAAGTTGCACTAAGCTACATAAGAACCAGGCAAAAATGCCACTTTCATTCACAGTCT
Source organism: Argiope trifasciata (assembly GCA_026543055.1). Classification (NCBI taxonomy): domain Eukaryota; kingdom Metazoa; phylum Arthropoda; class Arachnida; order Araneae; family Araneidae; genus Argiope; species Argiope trifasciata. The sequence goes on along the minus strand of JAPMOQ010000382.1, from coordinate 574,545 downwards.
GTTAAGGAACTGTGATAGATGGCCAATGATTCAGATGCAAACCTTTTTCAAAGGCAGAATCCATTTGGCCCTTCCATTAGAACTGCCGCCAAATTTCATGGTGTATAAAGCACATAGATAACCATGCAGCTGGTTCTCACTCATCAAAGGACATGCGCTGGTAAAAAATATTTGGATAATTAGAAAGACGCTATATCCTTTTTCACTCTAACTAGCTTTGAAATCAGAAACTAAGTTGTTAATAAGACATCTTGCATAAAAATTACTTGATGGAATTTGGTCAGTTATTTATCAAATGTTTCGATTTTTTTCTGAATGTAATAGAACTTGAGAATTAAGCTGAAAATTTATTGATGGAATTTTTAAATTTCCAGAAATGGACTCACGCAGGCTTAATGAATAGGAACTTTAAAAATCTTCATTTCTTAATGCAAAACTGGCTTTGGCCTTCGTTGTAAAAAAATTATGAAAGTATTGAAAGCATTTGTCTGGCGAGTAATTTACTCATAAGAAAAAGAAATAATCAGATCTATAGTCACTAAATAGGATCTAAATGCATTTTTGTGTGCATAGTATTGAGATGAATTTTTCACTTACGACAGTGGAAAAGTGCATCTCGGAAGGAAAACCTATATTTAAATTAGATTTTTTTTTTTTTTTTTGCTAATTAAAAAAATTTCTTTGCGCAAACTTGAATTCAAACATATATTCCGTAACATTAAAGTTTCAATCTGGCAACATAAATTTCTGATTTTAGAAACAGTCAATATTAGGGCTTGAAAATTTCTTTTTCAGCCCCTAAATTCTAAGAAATTGCAGTTAAAAAAATAAAAAGTTGTTCCTCTTTAAAAGGCGCTAATTTGGCTAATATAATTTATTTTTCTGTCTTAAATATTCAGAAAGTTATAGTGAAATGAAAATTCCGATGTTCCCTCACCATTTCCAATATCTTTGAGCTAGAGAGCTATTTACGAATTCTCCAAGATTTTTACATTTCTTACACCTTAGATTAAGCAGGTAAAATCCAAGCAAAATTATCCTAGTTAGTTATCCTATTCATGAATTAACAGGAGTAAAAGATTATATACCTCAAGTCTTTTTATGAGAAACATTGTAATAAGTAAACTTCCTATAGGAGTCTACCTAAAATGAGTACATTTTAAGACTTTTTTCTATTTTCCATCAATGGCTGTAGTATTTCAAAAGAATGTCCATTACTGCAGGATGACATATTCACTGACAGCCACTAATCTTTTTATCAGTTGATTTCAAAAATATTTAAGAATTTTTCTTACCCATCCACTGGATCTTATCGTTTTCATATAGGTAAATTCAAATTTAAAATTTACTATTTTTCCAATTTAGTACAACAAGAGTTTTTGGAAAAATTCAGCTTTGAACTTGCTTGAAATTATTATATTTGATATTCAATAATGATATGTCAGATAAATTATTCACAACATATGGTAATGATTGAAGAAACATCTCCAAATTTAATCGCTTTTTATAAGCAATAGTTTTCTGTAACAGCTAAAATAAAACTGTGCAGCTGTCAGATGCTTCAGAAACAGTATCATATCAAAATAATGCTTTGTACATAGATTTATGCTTAGTACAAGGAATCGTTTTAGGTCAGTTCAAATAAAAAAATATTTTGAGTTATTTAAAGCATAAAAGATTAACAATGTGTGCTAATCAAGTACTAATATGGATTATAAGTAATAGAAATAAAAAGGAAAGAAAATAAAATTAAATCCATAGGAAAGAAAATGAAATTAAATCCATTTTTACAAAGTACACAATAAATTGATTCATGAAAAAATTCAATCAAGAGAATTCAGTCACAAGGATTTTGTTGATATGCCATAGTTGACAAATAATCCTCTAACAGAGAGAAATATACGTCCAAATAAGGTCACTAAAGATAATCTTTTGATAGCTTCAGAAACGACCATTTCAATTGTAATCATTCAACAATTAGCTTAAAAATTAATGCTTAAAAAAACTATTGAGCAACCCAAATGAAATAGAAAAAAATGCAGGAATAATTATTTTTCAACAAATCAGTCGTTGATATTAATTAGCGTAAAGCATCAATAATCAGGAATAAACAAATCTCATTACAAATTGTTGATAAAAAAGTTACTAGAAAATTTAACATAGCAACTTTTAAAGTATTCGACTTTATTAATTAGAAATCTAATCGAAATGACTCAGTTAAATTTGCCGCAATCTTCAATATTGGCCAAGAAAAGACACACAATCAAAAGGCTGTTCCACAACCCACATTTAATGGAATGTTTTAGTTAAATATTGAATTTATTTCTCACAAGAGGGCAACCATTATTTGCGTGTCAGTAAAATTGAATCTCATCATTCTTCCTACCTTTACTTGAGACTTCAAAATGATTGCTCTTTTCAGAAACACATTACACTAATTATAGACAAAAAGAAATAATATGGATCACTAGAAATTATATTTGACAAATTTCAAAATACGCTATTGTATACTCGTCTTCTAAAACAGAATAGGAGACTCTGAAGATACTCGTCTTCTAAAACAGAATAGGAGACTCTGAAGACTCTAGGAAAACAAACTAATTATTTGGACTCCTGAGCTGACTGACTGGAGTTCAAATAAAACTCAAGAGTGAGATGGTGAATCCAGACTTTTGAACTAAGCAAGTTGATAATGACATTTCTTTGCTAAAAAAAATTGCAAAGTTAAAAAAAATGTAATATGGGTGTATCGAGACATGCTCTTATCTTTGAACTTTCTTAAAAATATTGAAACAAAGCATGTAAGAAAAAAATAATTGCAAGTCAATAGCTATGCTAAGCCTTAAATTCTTCCGCTGCGATAAAAAAACCCATCATAATTGAAATTCATCTTATTTAAAAATATTTTATTTGTAGGTTTAAAAAATATCCGAAAAATTAAATAATACATGATATTTTAACATAAACCTTTAAAAGATTATTCTAGAACTAAATCCAAATAATATTTCCTCATCGTTTTGAACAGCAAATTTCGAGAAGTATTCCATTTTTTAAATTAAAATTCTTTCTTTTTAATATGCCATTACATTAAATCTTTTATCAGCATCATTTAAACAAAACATCTATTTTTTAATGCAAAAAAATGTACAAATTATAAATTATATAGATAAATTTTGACGTAAATAAATATTTGATTTTAATTTCTGAATTCTCCTTTTGATATAAAATTATATATATATTAAATCTCTTTTCTTTGAACAGTTTTTTCTTAACCCCTTGCACTTGGACTTAAACATGAAAAATTCGCATTAAATACCAATTAATTGGCACCAATTATAAGCAGACAGATTTTAAAAAAATGTAGATATTGTGCAAATTTTACACATATTTAAGCACTATACTCGTACTTTTTTTTGCATGAAGCATAGCTCCTCGCTACTCAGTTGATTATTAAAATTCATGAAGAGTTTAGTTTGTCATCGTAGCGGAAGGTAGTTAATAATATATACACTGATGGGAAAAAAAATCCCAACACTACGAAGGAGCTGTGCTAGATAAACGAAATTTGGTAGGCGTGTTTATACATCTGATAGATGACGTTGATTCAAATTTCGAGCTACGCGCGTAAGTGTGGCGCTAGTAGCGACACTAAAAACATGCAAATGAGGTTTGCTTTAAATAAGCGCTGTAAGGTTCGTGATCGTTATTTACAGTTGAGATTTGACGTAGTGGGTTAATGTTAGTCAAGGATGCCTCTGAGAAGACGAAGAAGCCATTATCAACAGCTCACTGAGTTTGAACGAGGTCGTGTTGTAGGGCTACGAGAAGGTGGGTTTTCTTTCCGCGATATTGCTGAAAGACTTGGCAGGAATGTATCCACTGTGCATGAGTATTGGCGGCAGTGGTCAAAAGAAGGTATTGCCTCAAGAAGACTAGGTTTCGGGCGGCCACGTGGTACTACTGAGAGGGAAGACCGTCGAATTCGGCGTATGGCTGTGGCTAATCGTACTGCGTCTGCAGCTGAAATTCGAGCCGCAGTTGGCACCACAGTGACACAACGAACTGTTACAAATCGGTTACTTCAAGGACAGTTCCGAGCCTGACGCCCTGTACAGTGCATTCCACTGACTCCAAACCACTGCCGTTTGCGACGTGAGTGGTGTCAAGCTAGAGCTCATTGGAGGACGGAGTGGAGATCTGTTGTGTTTTCTGATGAAAGCCGGTTCTGCCTTGGTCGCAGTGATAGCCGTTTGTTGGTTAGAAGGAGGCCAGGTGAACGTCTGCTAGTGACGAGGGGGTATTTTCCAACAGGATAACGCTCGCCCTCATACCGCTGTTGTAACCCAACATGCTCTACAGAGTGTCGAGATGTTGCCTTGGCCTGCTAGATCACCAGATCTTTCTCCAATCGAGCAGGTATGGGACATCATTGGATTAAAACTGCAGCGTCATCCACAACCAGCATTAACCGTCCCTGCATTGACCGCCCAAGTGCAACAGGCATGGAACTCCATCCCCCAAACTGATATCCGACACCTGTACGACACAATGCATGCTTGCATTCAAAATTCTGGTGGTTACACCGGTTACTAATGTACCAACATTTCACATTTGAAATGGCTCTGCCTGTGATCTTGAAACTTTAATCAATTAAATATGTTACCTAGACAAATGTATTCCTAAAATTTCATTACTGTACAATAGTTTTTTCTTGGTGTTGGGATTTTTTCTCCATCAGTGTAGTTAAAAATATTGCTAAAACTAAAGAACCAATCCCTCTGCCCAGTTACTGGAATTTCGATAATTTTTATATTATATGAAAGCTCATGAACTATAGATAAGTCATCAATGACTCCACCCACCCTTATGTTTATTACCGTCCTTTATTTTGAAATATTGCATATTTTATAAAAAAAATAAAGAGCAAATTATTAGAATGACGAACATTATTCAGCGAATAACAAAGATAAAATTCCAATAGCTTTAACACCCGTAGCAATCTTTATGAATACCACAAGAACAGATAGTAATGAGTAACTTAACTCATTATTATCTTTGTCATTTTCAAAACTTAGCTCCCTACAGCACAGAAAGTTTAATGCTCAACAGATAAAAAATTATCTGTTCTAATTAAAAACACCATGGCTGACAATATTTGCTAATATAAATTTTTATTATTGCTTTCTAAAGTAGTCTTGCATTAAAAACCGGATATTCGAAATCCTAAGATATCTTTTAATGTCCGCGAATTCTCGAAGAGTAATGAAAACTAGATGGTCACAATCTGATTTGATACATGTCCCTTCCACAATTCAGGGAAGAGATCCAAAGTTATGTCCAGCACTTAAAAATACCAAAAACAGCTGTGTGTGAAATTGTCCAATTCTGGGTATTCCATTTTCTCCTTTAAGTTAAAATAATACTTTCTTCTGCTGTGATAAGATTCAACTAATCAAAGTTGCTTGACATGGCTAACTTAATAAATATTATTTAATATGTGGACGAACATTTGAGAGCTGAACGTGGATGTGTTTTTTTCAAAGAAAACAATACAATAATGCCTTTTGTTTCATATTATTTTCTTTCGATGCATAAAATGAATATTTTTATTTTCCTATAAAACATTTCTAGTTTAAACTGTGCAATGCCATAAGATTCTTAACAATTTAACTGCTGTATAATCCCGTCGTAAATATCTTTTCAATTTAGTTTCTAAAAATTAAAAGATATACCTTTTAAGTGTAGTAAATAATTTTAAATTTAGTTTCTAAAAATTAAAGGGTATTTTATTATAATGACGTTTGAAATTTATCTTGGAAATTTAATTTATAGACATAAAAGCTCATAATATATAATTTAATTTTGCAATCTCCGAAAAAATTATGCAAACTTTTCTGTGATTTGTTTAGCTAACATTTTAGAATTTCAAAGAATTTACAGGAGAATAGAAAGAATTTGAATGATGAATTCAGATCTTAAAATAAGAATATTTCCATTAGATGCTTAAATGCTTTTCAGTATTTTCAAAGCTAAAGAGCACTGACATATCTTATTTATTTATTTTTTATTTTGGTGACAGCTGAAAGTGATGATTCATACTCATGGTGAATGCATCAGAAAGTCCCGATCAATCATGTGCAGTTGAATAAATTAATGGCTGCGGACAAGTAAAAAGGACGGAATAGTGTTTTTGTGCATTCTTATGAATGTAACTTTAACTAAAATTGAACTGGTTTCAGCTGACCAAAGGCATCAACATTGTATTACAAAAAAAAGCAAAAAACAGTTTCATGAATAGCTCATTAATTTTAATAAAATTCAGCAAAATTCAGGAATAAAATATTTACAACCAAATCAAGAATTACATTAAATTAAATTCTCCTTTTTGTCTTTGTTAATAATCAACCGGATTGAAAACAGGGATAGATGAAAAAGGGAATATAAAAAGTTATTGAAATTATGGATATTGACAAGATTAAAAAAATTGTAATAATAGCATCTATTCGTTTCTCTGGAATCTTATATGTAAAAAGCATATTGTATAAACATTTTTACTGAATAGCATTTTTTTCATAACTTAGATAATGAAATAGTTTCACATTTTTTCAATATAATTGCAGACTCTTTTCGATACATTTAAAATGAATTCCAAAATAGCCTACAAGACAATTACAGAATAAGATTAGTCACGACGAATAAATGTTGAAAGGAAAAATGAATTTTAATAAAAAGAAAAATGTGTATAATTTTACTTCAATAGAAGAAAATATCACAGCATTCTAATAGCAAATATTTCAAAAGAAAACTAGTTGATCCATTATTTTTTACCTTTGAAATAGAAAAGAAAATCTTCAAAATAAATCTCCTAAAGTTCTCATATAGCTATGATTGTATAATTTTATCTTCGACTGGCTGCACGATTAATTGTCACATTTAAATTTTAAGTTATGGTTATATTTTGGACAGGGTATGGTTATAATTCAGCATGCAAAACGCTGTGCCCTTGAAAAATTACTTTCAGTACGTGTTCAGAATGACTTCTAACGGGCCCAATAACCTCTTGAGGAGAAATACCAGGTCTCCAGACAGCATGTTCTTTCCTGACCTTGTCTCGAGTATACTGTATCGTTTTGCCATAAATATAGTTTCAATATTTCATGTCTGAAATGACTTTGAAACTAATTCATGCAGAATCAGAAAGCGCTTCAGTGTGTCATTTCTATTGATAAATGGTCCATACATTACACTAAAATATTTTTACAATATTCTGCCTAGATGTTCTTTTATAATCATGAGAATAACGGTAATTTACAAGAATTTTGGATTCAACAGAATTCTATTTATTATATATTATTTGAATTTCTATATTATGTATAAGAATAAGAATAAATCCCCACGTAATATTTTCTTAAAAATTGAAGGATTAGTTAGGTCAACAAAAATGGCTCGTTTAAATGAATAAACTAATTTTAAATTTTTAGCGAAACATTGATTGCTGAGAAACATGATCAGATGATTACAAATAGTGTAGCTGTTTCAAATTTTAAGCGACCAAGATTTCTACAAGATTTCAACTTGTAACCCCTTTAGGGAATAAAAAAAATAATAAGTTAGTCGCGACTAAAATAATAGTCATTCATCAAAAATAAAATTGTGTCAGATCCATTATTACTTAATGATAAAACAATGGTTAATCCCTACTATTGAATAAGTTAGATTAAATAATTTAAATCAGATAGTTTAATTATATTAATGTCTCATTTTAAAACTATGCTATAACTACTTTGGTATGGAGATAGTAATTTTGAGCCCAATAACTTAGTCATCATTCCCTTCTTCTTCTTGTATACAGCCGACCACCCCGCCACCACTGAACGTAGCAGTATCGACAGGACGCCTTCATTCCCTCTTTTAATTCCCACTTCAAGAACAGTGGGAGGATATTTGAATCTCAACTTCCGAATCGAAGTGGGTTTGATCTTGATCCACATACTTGATAGAACTTCAATGGAAACAGCCTGAATTCTGAAACTTTAGGTTTTAAGATCAAAGCCAAATCACCCGGTAACCTTTATCTTTTTCATTTCAGAAATAATTCCCTGAATCATCTCCTTAACTAATTTTGAAAATATTGACAGAAAACGAGTTCTGTCAATGTTTCTACACTGAAACAGGGCTTAATTTCTTAGCATATTTACAATTTTCTAGAGGATGGAAATTACAATAATTTGTAGAGATATTTGTTGTTATGTAATGGCAGAATTAAGCAAGTTAAATCTTTTGGTATAACATCGACTCTACAAAACACAACAGCTTTATTAACGAAAAAAGTAAACATTAATTCAAAATGCAATTTCCGGTTGCCAACTCGGAGAAACATATACGTAAAAATATTTAGATACATCATAAGAAAAAGTGCGGAAATGCAGTGAGTCAGCGATGATAATCTTTTTAAAATCCCAACAAATAAATCTTGCATTTGCGCTGATGCACTTGATGTAAAAATATTACTTCAGTGAATGAATGCGATCAGGATTCAGGCTCCACAAATTCTTCATTCTCTCCCCTATCTGTTCAAAATTTTGAAAGCCAATGTGAACTGATTTGCATGAAGTAATCTGTTTGTTTAGTTAAATGTAGAAGGTCAGATGACATAAGTGTTAATTGAATAAATGAAATCAAGTAAAACCGAATTCATTGCGAATATAAAATATTTAGACCAGTCATCTGTACTAACTGCATTAGACATAATACCCCTTTTATAGAAAAAAAAATAATACTTTTTTTTTCTACAATGTATTAATCTTTTTTCAAATATATAGTTTATCAAATATATAAATATCAAATATGACTTTTTAGTTATAATATCAATGAAAAAAACCCAGACAAATATTTATATTTTACTTTAAAATGGGTGATTCAAAATAATTTCCATGATATGAAACATAAGATTGTTTCTCTATTACATCGATGTCTTTGAGACGTTTGAATTTAATATGTAATTTGATCAAACCGCAAAACTTTTTCTCTTGAAATCACTTCCCTCTTGGCCTTATATCTTTCAAAAGATCTAGAACTTTTAACAAAACATGATAAACATTTATCACGAATTATTATTCATTGTTTTACGAATAGAAACTAAGAAACTGAAAACTTCTCAATGCGCATATGGAACAATAATCAATATTTGCTAATAATTCATTAGTCGTATTTCATCTCTATTATTGCCATCAAAAGCTGATAAAAGATCAAAAACATAGCACTGGATAGAAGTAACAAAAACATTTTCGAAATATGGAAAATAGTCCCATCAATCTTTGATTTAGTCTTAAGCTAAAAAAAATCCTATCTTCGTTAAAAAAAAAAAAAATGCTCTCGAAAATGTCAAAAGAAGAGAACTGAACCTTTGTTAAAGCACTCAAAATGAGCATTTATCTTGTCTTCGTGCATATCTTTCTTTTACTTGAAATAAATTTAAGTTTTTTCTTTTTCTTCGCGAACATTTGCCAGCGAATCAATTTCTTGAAGTATTATAGTCATGGGCGTCGCCACTCACGAAGAAGAGCAGCATTTTCCCGCCTTTTCTTTTTCATGGAAATCAAAACATTTTTCCACATCGCTGTTTGATTTCGGAAATACACAGTGGCATGTGAAACGGCTATAAAGTAGCAGACCAGTAAAACAAAAGGACAGTCGTGAACTTCTATAAATCTGGCGACCAACTGAAAGAAAAAGCTGTTCATAGAACTGTCTTTCGAAAACAAATGAAGCGTCTCTTAGGAAATCTTTGATTTAAGAATTTCCTCCATACGACATAATAGATGTATTATCGTCCTTCTCAGCTAGTCCTAGAATGGAGTTGCATAACCAAATTTAAGCGTATGTTAGTCTGAAATTGCGTGTGTCATATTAATTTATGAGTTTTACTCAGTTGACATCCATTATTCTTATTTTTCCCGAAATTCCATATTCAAAGTTCTAAATGAATGAAGAGAAAGTATTTAAATCAATAAAATATTCGATCTCGGTCTTTTAAGGAATTTAATTATTTTTTACCTCTCTCCAAGTACGAAAACTCCATTTTTAAAATTAGGTTAACTATGAATATAATAAAAAAAGGAATTTTGTAGTTGGATAAAACTTGGTATGCAGTATTTACACAAAAATTGTAATTTTTTTTTCAAATTTTTGAATGAATTTCCTCATAGAATATTTGTCCATCACTTTCATGTGAATATGATAACTTAAAAACATAATATAATATCTAAATGCTATTTGGTATAGGTTTTTTTAGAATTCTACATCTGCATCATATTTTGGACCACATCCATTAAATGGATGGGTCAACACAGCAATATAAGTGGAGGAATTATAGTAAAGGATTTTTGCACCCAAATTGTGGATGTATATCCAGTTTTGGATTAAATTTGTCAAAAGACAAATTCTCTTCCCCTCTTTTACTTATTTTTTTATTTTGTCGATCCGTGTGCATACGAACATAATAACACAAAAAAAATAACATGCAAAAAATGAAATTTATGATGTGATCTTGTCTTAATTATAATTGATTTATTTTTTATTTTGAACCAACGGAAATAAATCCAAATCTTATTAATTATTCACAAATTTATAGTTTTCATACTGATACTTCATTATGAAATCATAATCCCTATTTATGATTAATTTGTAATCCAAATCGATTTTGCAGTTTCCCAGAAAATTTTCATCAGTCATAGAATATATTTTTATATTATATTAATCTTCATTTATTATTTAAATAAATGCTTAATTAACTACATTGAAATAATATATGGGACCTTAATATTTTTAATACTGGGTGTGATAATATTATTTTCAGAATTTCAAAATGGATAAGAAATCTTTAAATATATAATTATGAATGAATTAATAATCTTCAGCAACTAAAGATTGAACAAAAGATGCTTATCGGTATTAGTAAAATAAAACGACTTTCACACACATTAGTCAAACCATTACACAAAGGCAAGGAAAATCTGACACGTGATAAGCTTCAAAAGAATGCCGCAGATCAGTTCAGACAAGGATCACTTAACCATCCCACGTACGAGTGACAGACTGAAGAACATCGGATTATTTTAAGAAGAAATCTCTTTTTTTCTTCCGAAAAGCATTCGAATTCTTCCAAGAAATCAATGGTAAAGGAACAACAAGTCCTGTTCGGGAGATTTTCTCTCCTGAAAACTATTTTTTAAAATCATGTCTTTTAGCTTCTATCTTAAGTTTCTTTGACAGTTCTAACAAGAAAGAGTATTAAAATTCAAAAAAGAGTCATTGATATTGCTGCTCTTTTCGTATATATTTTTTTATTTACTCAATCCTTCTACTTCACAGAACCATCATCTTAAATTTGCCAGGAGAAATCTGCGCATTTTAGGAAAGGTCCCATAATTTGTTAACATCCAACCTTTACATTCCAAATAAACTCTTCAAACAAATGAAATCAGGTTTTCGTATTTATTTCTTCAAATAAAATGTATTATAAAATATATATACACGATCAAACACTTTCTACACTACATTTTTAAACAAATATATAGCCATATATTCAAATACATACGCAATGTACTATTATAAAACGAGCTACCTCACAATTCTATAGCGTCTGAAATAACTGAATGACCAGCTGCTGCGATAATAATTGGGCACTGAGTTAGATGCAAAATAACTTCCATTACTGAGCATCCAATTATATCCACCCAATCCCCACTTAATGGGTACGACCCGTCATCGGAGTGGAGACAACTCAAGCCATTATTTAGCCCCCTCCCTCCAAGGAAGCGAGGACCTACTTTCTTATAAGGAAACTTCTCATGCCCATATCTGAGATGCTCACCAAGGGAATCCTGAGAGCCCGTATTTTGAAAGAAGGCATCTGACAAGCAAGCATTACGGAATATCAGAAGACTTTTGTTAAGTTAGGAGGTATCAAGAGAGTGGCATTTATTGCAACCTCGTTATATCTCTACGACTTTCTGTGAGTTTCGAACTTTTCTTCCTCTCAGCAAACGTATTTGTTTGCATGAAGTGAAAGGTCACTCAACTTACATGCTGAAAGGAGAAAAAAATATTTTGTTTATTATCTAAATCGATTTCATTTGCCAACAGGGTTAGAGTTTGAAGTAGTATTGTATGAAAATAGGAAATTGTATCTGGATTTTTTTTTAAAAAAATATTTATTTATTTTAGAGCCATTGTAACGTTGGATTGGATAGTTAACCACCATAGTGATTTCTCATTTTTCGACATGAAAACTGGGAAATAAGATAAAGATTATAGTCATTTTCAAATCGGATTTTTAAAAAATAAAATAAAAATACACTTTGCATTTAAACGATCATTGTGAAAATGCTACTCTTAAACAGTCATAAAGATTTTATTGTATTTCGAAATAATTTACAGCAATTTAATTTTGGTCATGGCTTAGCATTCTGAAAAATCAAATTTCGTGACTGAAGGATGTCAGATTCGAGATTTCAATCAATGGAACATCCACCATTTATACAAGTCTGGTTTATAGGGTGGATGTACTTTTTATCACTCATGGTCAAACGCCCCCATTCCAATGGAAGATGGGAAAAAGGTATCACCTCATAAACCCTTCTCGTTTTCTGTAAACGATTACATATGGCTGATACAACACTGATCAACTTTTCATCGCTTTTCACTTTTGTATCAGTTAACCAGGGCCGGCCATCTAAGGGGTGTGGAGGGCGCCATGCACCCGGGCCCCGCGACTGAGGGGGTCTCCCACCATGATTAAGATTTAAAATAGTGTTCTGAACAACAATATTGATACACTTGCTAAAGGTCTACAAGCTTGTTTCCATGTGGCTGACTGAGCATCGTCTGGCGCCTTTAAAAAGCAAAATCTCAGTGATATCTAAAAAAGGCGGGAAAAGTTTATTCATGAATGAGGAAATCCCCTTCAAACACGTTAAGACAGAGCGGTGCGCCGGGCGCCCAGAAGTTGAGGCTGAGGCTGGGTTCAAATGAACTTGTAAATCATCAGCTATCTACTTTTGTCTATACCTAATGTAATATTTTTTTACATGCATTTGTGTATGTTTGTTTTTACTAAGCTGTTCAAACAAAACGTAAAACGACGATAAATTAAGCGATCAATTCCAAGCAATGCATACTAAAGAAAGAATTACTGTAGCGACTAAATTTATGTTCGACTGTTCATAAAACAAATATGATTAAGGAAACGGCATGATTTTAATTATTATTTCAAAGAATTATAGATGTGATTCTATTTTTAGCGTATATAATAACCTTCTTACTGGAACCCACGAGATTATAGGAACGCATAATAATAGAAATTTCTTAAGTGAAATCGAATTTCTAAGTAAATACGACTCCATGCTTATGGATCATATTAATAGAATAAAAAATTCCACAAATTAAATTGTCAATGATTTAGTTCATACAGTACAAGATCAAACTATTCCTAACTTAGGAAGTGAAGTTCTTAACAAAATTAAAGATAATGTAAATGCGGCTACGTATTACAATATCTAAATGGATTCTATTTCTGGTATTTCCCATAAAAAAAACTTCAGTCTTTATTAGGTATATAAATTTTGAAGAGAAAAGATTAAGTATAATTGAGTCATTTATAGGATTTATTGAAGTAACTGGCGAGACTGGAGACGAACTAGCAAAAGATCTATTCGGAAATTTTAAGTGAGCTTTATTTAGATATTATGGATTGTAGTGGACAGACATACGATAGCGGTAGAAACACGTAAAGGGAATATAAAAATGTACAATCTAGAAAAATTTATCCGTTCAACTTCAGATATTTTGCTGCAAATAGATATTTACACTTTCGATGTTAAATAAGAGCATCAGATTTTATCCATCTAAATTGTCTTCGTTTTGCAGCTATCGTATTAATTTATACTCGGACAGCTGCACAGGCAGACTTTTATTGAATAAATTTTGTTAAAAACTTTATAGAAAAATACAATTTTGTTTTAACATTAATATCTCCAATTTTATCTGTCCAGCTCAAAACGTTTTTAAACTACCATTTTTATAGGCAGACTGACTGACAGATAGACATAATGTCCTAATGTGTTTTTTGAATTCACAGAGATCTGAAATGTGGAGATTTGTTAAAAATTCAAGATAGTTTTTTAACAATTATGCTATTTCCTCATTCTTCGTATACCATACTATTGGCGCAGCATGACCAAATCTGGCCCTTGAGCGCAAAAACACCCTCCCAAACTAACTGATTAACTGTTCTGCTTATATGAGAAAATGAAAAAAAAAAAAAAAAAACAGGGAAGAAAAAATTTATAACTGTTTATATATACGCGAGTTATCAAAACAATAGGGAGAAAAAAAATGAAATCAACTTTCACAAATTTTTTCCAAACATTTTTATTTTTATGAATTTTAGTCATTAACCCGTTTAAACCAGTTTGAAAGAATCGCGAGACACACACACACACACACACACACACACACACACACACACACACACACACACACACATATATATATATATATATATATATATATATATATATATATATATATATATATATATAAGCCAAGTAAAAAGGAACTCAATCGAATCAAAATTACAGCAAATAGAAAAAGAATCTGGTCTGCTGAACACTTTTACCATGGTCACCTTTAGACAAGGATTCAAAATAAGGAATTTCATCTGTGAGGAATTGGGCAATGTTCAACAGTATTGACCCCTCGTGATCCGAAAATTAAGGCAAAAGAGACATACAAATTTTAACAGCAAAAAACGCAAAAACAAAGCAACATTAAAAAAATCAACAAATAAAACAAAAATACATAAAATAAAACTACATAAGAATATTCAACCAAAATTTAAACGAACCACCCAATTAACAAAGAAAACAAAAAGGGAAAGAATATACCAGCAACAGGAGAAGAAATCTCACCATATCACCCCAACTGCCATTCCAATTACAATACAGTGTCAGGCAGAGAAAAAAAGATAGAGTTTCTGAGCGCCATCTGTTTTATTAATATTTCATCATTTCTTTTTTTCATTAAAATATTGATATTGCAGTAGTTTTGAGGAAAATCATTATTGTTTAAATTTTTAATAAAACTATTTGTTGCTTTTATAAATGAAATTTTGTTATTACGAATTGTTTTAATTTTATTAAATTGTGAGAAAATTAATTTTTTGAAAATTTTAGAGTTAAGATTAGAGTGATAATTACAGAGTTTAATTATTTTAAAGCTGAATTCGTCTCTTTTATCATAAATACCAATTATTGTTTTACCATTAGCAGTTTCGATTCTCAAATCTAGATAATTAGCTTCAAAATGATTTTTATTTGTTTCTGTTAAAATTGATTCTTTAGGATAGCAATTTGTAACGACATTGGTATTTTCTAAGTTAATCAAAATTAAATCACCAATAAATCTCCATCCGTTGATTAAGTAATTTTTAACTATTTTTTCTCGTAATAATGCAGGAAAATATTAGCTAAAGCACTTGAGAAAGTTACACCCATTGGAATGCCTTCAACTTGTTTATAAAAATAAATAACATTGAAAAAAAAAATTTCGGTAGTATTAAAATTGCATAAAACTAGTACATATTTTTATTAATGATATCTTCATTTAAATATTCGTCATGTATAAAAATACAGACATTTATTAATTTCTCGTGGGGCAGGCTGGTATATACATTTTCAAAGTCATAAGTATTAATTTTATAAATTTTGTTACCTTTTAAAAATTCCAAAACATTTCTGTTATTAATATTAAAATGAAGATACATTACCTAATATTAATATAGATAATTAATATTTAAATACTTATTTATAATATTGGTTCATTTTTTAAAAATTTTCTGCGAGTTAGGTAATAATTCTATGATTTCCAAAGAAAATACTACAACAGTAGACGATAGATAATTCAAAAGCTATACAGTGAAAGCCGACTCCATGATAAAATTACATTATCAGACGATAGATAATGGAAAAAGTATACTGTGAAAGCCGACTCCCAAATAAAACTACATTAGCTTACGATAGATATTTCAAAGGTTATACTGTGAAAGTCGACTCCAAAATAAAAAAGGACATATAGTCAATTTGTTGCTTTCATATTTTGAGGCTTCACCAAATTGTTGCCTTTACATTTTGAGGCTCCAAAAATCTCAAGCGAAAATAATATCATGTTCTCACATAATAATAACTCAAATAAAAAAAAGAATTAAAAAAATAAAACCCTTTAGTTTTATTCAAGTATGTTAAATCAAAATAATTCGTCGAATAATTTTATAATAAAAGAATGAAAAATGAAATAAGAGAATAGCGTAAGGATACTGCTTGAAGGATTTGAAGAAAAACAATTTGGTATGAAGCTGCGCAACAATTTATGATGAATTTTGAATTTTCAAGATCTGGTCAGACGATAAGAAGGACAGCTAAGGCATTATTCCATTTTTCAAGCTTTTGTGTAGCATAAGTATGATAACATATATTTCGTTGACAGCTTTAGCAGGCTATAGCTCTCTTAACCAGTCAGTGAAATCGGATTCGAACTTCAGAACTCCTGACTAGTCCAATGGGTTACTTCAAATGAAATGACAGCTTTAAATAGTGATCTAAAACAGCGTTATGTAATCTTTTGAAATAATTATCTGAAAGAGAGTTATGTAATCCTTTGAAATAATTATCTGAAAGAATGTTATGTAATTATTTGCCTCTTAACCTTGAGGATAATTAAATAACTCTCTTTGTTTTGAAACTCTTATTTCTGTTTAAGCAGAAAGAGTCGTTAGGAAAGAAAATAATAGATCTTAGTACAATTTTTTAAATGGAGCATTAAGTTAATGAATCAGACAATTAAGACATTCTAAAGAAGAAGAAAAGGCATAATCCGAAGCATAGTTAGAGCTAACCATAATTACGAATTGTGCGGCGAAGTATTAAATACTTACAAACTATTTCGCGGAAGGAGAATGGAATTGCTTCAAATAAAAAAATTATAATTTCAGAAATAATTTTGTGGATAATCTTCTATAAAATCAATCTATCATTGAATTTCTTTTCAAAATGCAAAATAACTTTCTTTGCCGATAGAGAAATCCCGCCAACCGTCTAAGAATAAGATGCCTGATATCGCATGAATTAGGACACAACTTGTCCCCAACTTGCTTTTAAACACTAATATCCACATACAACTGTAATGTCACTTCTTCCGGTGTTAACCAACAGTCAGAGGGGAGAGAGTTCCCTAGACCAAGAGGATAGACGGACGTCCACCATGAAGGGTTGAGACCGGAAACCGTTGAGACATGATCCTCTTAAAAGGGCCAAAGCTGGAATTCTTGTGTTAAAGAAACTCATCAGCAAATGCGCAAGGTGCCACGCGTAGGTGGGAAAGAGCAACTGAACATATCTACTGTCAATCTCCATTTAAATTCCTTCTTCATCGACGAAAATTTCATTTGTAAAAATCATCTTTTCTAATCATGCAATAAACAAATAATCTTACCCCCAACCTCTTCCCCTATATATATATATATATATATATATATATATACTTATATATATATATATATATATATATATGAGTAGAGTTTTTTTTTTCGCTGCCCTTTTTTATGGAACTTAATTGAAAATATCTTATTAAGAAAATATGCCTTCGTGAAGTCAGTTTTAAATGAATCACATGTTTTAAATTGTCTTTCTTATGCTTTAACTTAATCTCAAGTATGAAGAAGCGAAGTTGCATAAATAAATTCGTTCTTTTTTTTCTGACGTTAATGTTCTGATCGTAGCTCCCTAGAAGTGGGAATGATATATTTCCGATTTGATAGTTATTTCTCCGTTCCTGAGATGACTCTTTAAGGCTGTCGATCGAATTTCCTTCACATTCATGAAGGAATGTACCACCTAAGGAAAAAGTTAGTGGTCAGTGATGCCCATTGTAATTCAACCTTAATCTGTGCTTCCATGTAAAAATAATGGCGTGATTGTTTATCCAGAATGCTTATGTAGAACGAGGATAATCGCAACGCAGTTATGGCTTGTATCGTGATTCCACATGTGGGAAACTCAAATTTAGGAATGAAAAACATCTCGCCTTAGTATGCCTGTCCTCGCTTCCCCTGGAGGAAGACAACAATTAGGTTGACTGGTTAATACGCTAATGACAGGACTCACTACTTCCTTAAGGATGAATCTGTGAATGGGTTGTCTATGATGGGGAATATTTTGTATATATCATTTTTTTTATCAGCTACACAAACGACTGGTCGTTCAATGTAAATAGACACCATGTTTTTTGTTATGTGTTAATGATTATTTTTTCGATATTATTTACGGATTTGCAATTTATTTTTCTGAAAATGTTTATATTTAATTATTCCTATGTATGACCTGATGGATAAAAAAAAATAACATTATTCTAGTTGTTTGTTTACGCGCAATAAACGAACGTGAGTATGAAGTGTATAAGCATGAATGTTTTTGGAAATAACAGTAAACATTAGAATATATTTAACGGTAAATTTAGTATATCTTCTTGAAACTAAGCAAACGTAGTAATAATTGTTTATTATTTTAAAAAGTTTAATTCAGAGCACGTTTGAGTGGATTATAAAGCACTTCTAAAACAATAATTCATACAGCTACATAAGAAGCTTGCTAGCCCAATACACACAAGAAAAGACACAAAAAAAAAATACAAGAAAGTCACACAGTATAACCAAAATGTACCCTGCGCACTCAAGTGTTAAAAAAAAATTCGTTTAGTAGATAAAGCGTCCTCCGTTAAATAATTGAAATGTTAAACAGAGTAATGTGATATACTTGACTCAAAGATAAAGATCTTTTCGCTAAATATCCAAGGCAACGAGAGTTATAAACATATACCATCCAAAGCTGCCACAAATCCTCGCTCTTTAAATAAACAATTTTTAGACAATGTTTAACTAGACATCAGCTTTTGAAATCATTTAATGAGAATATAGGCGACATAAAGCAGGAATCATTAAAGGCTTCCTCGGAATAAAACGAAAACATGCCGTTTTGTAGGACATTAATACAAGTGGCTCTTACAAGTCACATCAGGGTTAATGTGTGTTCGTTAACCATGGAAGAAGCCGAGAAAAATAGGTTGAACGCATTGGTTAAGAAAGTCAATGTTAATATTTTTGTCCTTCCAGAGATAAAAGAGAGGACAAAGCTCAAAGCTTTACTTTTTAGTAAAGTTTTGGTGTTTTTAAGAAATAAATTTCAAGTTTTTATTATTTTTCTTTGGTTTTTGCTTAGTTATTTTTTCTTCTTCTTTTTACTAAACCAAGTTCCCTATGACTTAAAAAGTTTCTTAATATGTTTTGAAATAATAAAAAGCGTTTAAAAAATGCGTTTTTATTGGTGGTCTAAAAAGTGGAATTTTTTTTTT
>JAPMOQ010000382.1:494003-552675 GCA_026543055.1 Argiope trifasciata | reverse complement strand
AATGTGTAAGTAGTTTGCTCCATAGTTGATATTTGTAATGTGTAAGTTGTTTGCTCCATAGTTGAAAAGATAAAGTATTCAGATGAAATGTAATTGCTTTTAAGTAAAGGAGATTCAAAAGATATTACAAGGCTTTAATTGAAAGACAAAATTATTATATCTTTCTATAACTTATTTGTTGGAAGCATCTTACTACTGCATAAAAAGTAATAATCTTGCAATGATTATAGTGGATGCAAAAATTGTTTTTAGAAAATTATCCTTGAGCTTTCCTTGGATCTTTTTTCAACTTAAAAATATGTATATCGGTACTGCATGAAAAATAATATTTTAATGATTATGCTATTATGTTATATATGCATTCTTAAATCTAGAAAGTTGAATACCGTTCACATTTACTTGCGCTTTCATTGCTTAGTTAGCAAAAGTTATAGCATGTTGATTAAAACAATTGATCAGAAACGAACAGGACTTTCAAATTATGTAAGGTCATCAAAATATTTAAATAAACAAAAAACTTAAAACAATAATGAGTTTAATTCCCTAAATGTCTATTTAAATGTCCATCCTGAGTAATTCGGAGTTGGAAAAAGGAATATAATGCCTTCAGTATAAGTATATGGTATTAAAAATGTTTTTATATTGAACAGCGACTTTTTAGTAAAGACTTTTCTATGAAATAATTATTGAATCGATTAGTACAGTACGTAAGATTACTGTATATCAATTTCGATTTAGTGATAAGAAATACCTTGGATTTTGATCTCTGTATATTTTAAATTTAAAATGACTATTCATTCATTCTACTACACTGTATATTTCTCATTTTTTTCCCATGCTGCTTCAATGTGAAGTTTGGATTTGGTTAATCAGAATATTCGAAAAAGATTTTAGATAGCGTTTCATCAACTGATCTTCACAACTACGAGGGCAACTACATACAGAGAAAGGTCAATCATATGAAATAAATTTGAACTTTCGGTTCAAAAATTCGAAATATATATTTCCATTTCTGAATTTTTCAACCTTTTAAAAATTACGCAGGGAAGAAATACATGAAATTGACCCATGACCCTTAGAGAAACATGTTATTTTTCAGCCTGTACTTCCCATTCGATTCTATGTATATCTCAAAAACAGCAAAGAGGTGAATTTGACTCTCGTCCAGCAATATTTGCATATGTCATATTGTTGAATGGGAAATGTATCGAGATATGGCATATAAAATAAAATAGTAATAGTAATATCAGAGGAAATACTTCTGGTACAGTGCTATAAAGAAAAAGGACTTATCTGAAAAAAAAAAATTATTATCTCAGTCAAGATATACGTTCTTTTTTTTTCTCACACACTACGTACTTTATGTCGTAACTATAACCCAATAAATACTTATCTTCTTTACTCCACTCAGAATAATGTTTTCAGCCTAAAAGATTCAGACATTGCACCTTCATTTGATACTAATTGCTTCTAGATGCAGTAACTGAGATATATGCTCCAGTTACTAAATATTCCAAGTCGGAACTGTACCTCAGTAGGCGGTAATCGGTTTCATCCCTACTGGGGAAAGAAGAATTACCCAGTAACAAAGATTTAATATGAAATGTCGAGAAATTCCTTCTATCTAAGTGATTCAATAAGGAGGCTATAGCAAAGGGTTTGATCCTTGAAAATTATATAAACTGTAAACGTTAAATAAATAGATGGACTCTCATTTTCAAAGCCTACGCATTGACACGTGCTATTGCCTCGCTTCTCAAGCTTGAATTTGAAGCTTTATAGTGATGAGTTCCTGATCTCATCATTATCATTCTCGTTTGATGTAAATCCTATAGAATTCTTTATTCTTTTTATGGAAGAAAATTCTAATCATACAAAAAGAATTACCTGTTAATAAATTTTAATATTTATCTTTCAAAGATAGTCTTTCTTTATCCAAGGAATGAGCATCAACTTAGAAGTTCATCGTTTTACTAACATGGGAATTTCTTGAGATCATTTTATTACTTCAGTAGCTGACATTTAATGTGACAATTTCCCAAATAAATAATTAGATAAAATCCATTTCATTTTAATAATATCAATAAGAACGAGGTGGAGACTTAACTCAGTGTTACCTATAATTTATTTCAAAAATAACAATTAAAAAAATTCCTCATTTATTGCTTATCGAAAATTATTCCTTATCAGTTCACTTATATATTTTTCGTATTCTTATTTTGAAATTTTTTTTAATGATGCCACAAACCGAGTTTCAAATTATTTTATTCTAGACTTCATTTCGAGGCTTGTTAAATTGTTTTCTTCAATGCATTCGTGCTTGTTGTAAACATGAAACATGAATTTTTATAGTTTGTGAAGTGAATCAAAATTTTACAAAAAAAGAGGTTGTGAAATTTTTAGCTGAACCACAACATTTTTGTGGTTCAATTTTGATAAATTTGCATGCCAATAAGGAATTTAAATTTTATCTTTAGCATTTAAATCAGTTCCTTTTTTACATATTCTTCTTTCATATTTCAATCACAAGCTGTAATTGCTTGCAGCTTTATAACACATTTCAAGCTAAAATTGGCAACAGAGCCACTCATTTAAATCCATTTATGCAACTTTGTTTCAGACGAAAGAATGTGAGACCTCTTAAGAAATACGGCTGCTTGATATTTTTTTGCAAGTTGAACAAGAAATTCCATGGACATCATCATTAACGCTGTCAGAAAACGAAGTATCGGTCAATTGTCTTCAAATTTTGTAACATTAATGATATAATGATAACATTAAACGAATATTTTTTGTATACATTTGATTATACAATTATTTTTGTATACAGTTGACTTGGAACCAGAGGATTTGGTATAAAGAGGATGATAACTATAATCTCGAAAATCTTAACTGGCGTCTACTACGTTGAAACATGAATATTGAACTTAAATTTCATTCAATAATTTTATAATATATTATGAATTTTTTTAAAAATAATTTATTTGAATTAACTCTAACCTTTGTTTATTAACTTTATTTAAAGCAAGGCAAATAGTTTTCTTTTACTATAGCAAAGAACTTAGGTTATCTTGCTTTATGTTTCAATATAGGCATTTTAAAATCATCAATGCATCAATCACATAAATCCTGTTTTTTTAAACAAGTTATGTGAAAATATGAGAAAGCACGATTGCTTAAATTTCTCTTAACTTAATATATAGAATAAAACATATATAGGCGAGTTTTTAAAAACTCATGTAGCTGCTTTCTGATTTTATAAAAGACATTTTCTGTAGTTTCGAGTAAATGGTAGCTTTAACATTTATTTTATGCGCTTTAGAGCACGTTTAAATACTCTTTTACGCATGGAAAAGAAATTAACTTCTTATTTTATGCCCAATTATACTGTTGAAAGTCTGAATCTTCGTCCGTGTATTTATTTAAAATTCAAAGGATTCTTCTCAGCCAGTACTTTAAAATAACAGATTAGTAAGTTCATGAGGTAGTAATAAATTTCATTTGACTTTTAACAAAAGCCAGACAAAAGGCTAAATAGATTACATACGTTGCATTCATAAATCTTTTAAACCAAGGTTATCCAAGTAGAGAATATTTGCGGTTTAACCAGAAGCGTTTCTTTTTTCCCTATCTTATACAAATTTGGAATAAAAATAAACATCAATGAATTTTAAATTCGTTTAGGAAGAGACTACGGAACAAAAGAAACTGATGCAAAGAATTAATCAAACCTGAGCTCTCCCATCGTGTTTTTGCTGATGGGAGAGCAAAAACACAATGATAAATTTATAAATATAATTTAACTTTTTGTTAAATTATATTTATAAAAAAACAGCTTTATGTATACTTTTTAGTATTAACAATCTTCTATTTTTCTGATAAAACAATAGTAAAAACAATAAATGAAAAATAAAGCATTTAATACAATAAACACGGAAAGTGCACATTTTTTTCCTTATTTAAATAGAATTTTCCTATAATTTATCCATGCTATTAAAATGTTTCTTCAAAAATGTAATAAAAGAAATATTCTCATATTAAAAAATATTCAATTAAGAACAAAAGCAGCCGATACAGGCAATTAATTAAGCTTGAACGCTCCTATCGTGTTTTTGCTGATGAGTTTCTGCGATACTTCTTGTTAAATTATATTTATTATAAAAAACTAAACTCTTCATACATTTTTATTTAACAATTTATTATTTATCTTAACAATTATAAATTTTGCTGATAAAACAGCAATAAAAACGGCAAATGAAAAATACAAGCATTTAATCAGATAAACACTGAACGTTGTTTGTTTATTTTTAAGAAAAAATAGCGGTCTCTGTAATTTATCCATGTTATTTAAACGTTTCTTCATACATTCAATAAAAGAAAGGTGCACATATTTTTTTTAAGAAATACTAACTTTAGGCAGTAATTAAGATTTTAACACTTTTAATTTATAATTTTTTTTTTTTGTCTCAAAATATTGCTGAAAAATCTACAAGTAGAATTCACTGTCTGCTGGAAAAAAAAATCAATAATTTCTGAAATAAATATCAACTCCATTTAAATTGCGGAGATGACCGTCTGTCAGAGGACTTAACGTTTGACAATTTGTAAATAAAGTCTTTGAATGAAATCCTCGTCAAGACGAGAAACATGATCTCTTCTTATTGAAAAGTGAATGAAGGCTCGCGAACTTACGTAATATTATTCGCTGTCCGTTCATTCAGTGAGGAAAAGAGTTTTCCTAGGAGAGAAGGAAGAACCGTCGGCACTTATTCAAATAAATCTTGGATAGAGAGGGAGAGGAGATACTTCTAGTGGGAAAGATTATCTGATTTTTTTTTTTTATATAAATAGCCATTTTGAAATATATCTTTTCCTTTTTCCTTTTGCTTGAAGAATTTATTATTTATATCCTGATATATTTTGTATTCATTAAATATCGTGATTTTAAAATCACTTTAACGAATATACAATTTCGTTCTATCACAATTGAACAACTATCTTATTAGTTATAATTAAAATAACAGCGGCAAAAAATGAAAAACGATCGATGGAAAAAATGCAGCTCGGCATTTAAAATATAGAATTTATCTATAATTGTATAATTAGGTCATTTTTTGAGCTTTTAATACTTTTTTTCTACATATCTTCGTCTATCTTTTCAAAGAAAACAATTATTTAAATTGCAAATATCCATCAAAACACAAATTTTTATCTATCTTTCTAAAAGGGAATTTAAAACTTATTTGAATTGCAAATATTACTAAAAATACAAATCTTCAACTTTCTACCCAAAAGTGAATTTAAAAAAAACTAAATTATAATAATTACCAAACATTTTGATCTCAGTAGTGCTTGAACTCATTTTTCAGACACTAATTTTGAGGTGGATATTTCTTGCTTTATGGTTAATGCAATATATAAATGTATAGCTAAAAATATATATAATATGCACAACCGTAACTACCAGATTTACCCTTCCAGGAATTGTCTTTTCAACGATATTTAATGCTGCGACATTTTGAAAAACAAATATGCATCAGGGCAAACTGCTTGTACCAAAATCTTTCTTACAAACAAAAATCTTAAGAAAAATTAATCCAAAAAAAAAGAAAAGGCATACAATTTTGTAGCTCATTATATTCGATCACCAGACTGTTTCTAACATATATTTCTCTACTTAGTTGCTTCTTATCGTTGAAATTTAAAAAAAAATTAAGTTCCTAAACTAAACTTCAAAATAAATAAATAATGATGCAAGAAGATTGTCCTACTCCAAATGTATAGTTAAATAATTGGTTTGAAAAATCCTTTGATGATCGTGTCTATCTTGTTAGAAACTATTATTTTTGAATCTAATTATTCCATTTGCCCCTTATTCGTCATTTTTCTACGCATAAAATATCGAAGCATGATAAAAACATACCTCTAGATGTTAAATTAATTTTCCGTGCTTATTGCGACAGGAATAATATAGAGGGTTTAAATTATTTCAAATCAAGGCTTATTCGGATTTATGTTTAAAAATTCCCATTCTTATTTTAATATAAATATTCAAAATTATGAAATATTGTAAATATTATTGACGATTCAAATCACTGTATCGAAACGTAGTAATTCATGTAGCCAGATTTGATAAATGACAGACATAACTTTATAATAAAAAAGAGAAAAATAGTTTTATAGATAATGTAATTTTTTATGAAAACTACAGTAATGTATATTTTAATTAATAGTAGAAGAACTTTCAAATTTAAAATCAATACCAATTCGTCCGATAGAAAAATATAACTTCTATCAATTTTAAATATGTGCGCGACTTATTTTCTTTTATGGATAAGGAGATGTAAATTAATATTAACATCACTAAGTCCGTAAAAAATATGTTGCTTCAATTCCTAGCAAACATAAAGTCACATTTTGTATAACAGCATATTATCATCGCGCTAAATTGGTGTAAGGTAAGTAATCATCGAACATAAGAAAATAGAAATGAAAATTTAATTTTTTTACGTGCAAAATATTTAACTCATAAAACAATATCCTACTGTCTGTTCTCAAAATAAAATGAAATAATATATCTTTTACATACGTAAGAAGAAAATGAATACTGTCGAACATCGATTTTGGTACGTTAATATTGCCTGTCAAACGCATAAACTAAAAATTATATTTTTAATTATAATTAAATTTCGTTTTTCCTCTATGCAAAAAAAAAAATGATGCATGAATTTCTATTATCTCGCTAGTTGCGTATAAAACTCAAATGCAACGATAAGCTAGGCAAATAGATAAGAAGAAGCTGTGAAGGGATGATGAGGAGCAAGCGCATGGTCATCGAGACAGAAGAGGGACTTACCGTGTGTTCTGCATCGGTGGACCGGGAGTGCAAACTCCCGGCCACACTCGACAGAAATCGCCTGTTGTACGACGCAGCGCCCTCCAGCGACCAACCACGGAGCAGGAAACGTGGCGCATGCGCTACACTTCGGCTCAATTTGCTTACAGGGGCTATAGATTTGAGTCTGAACGCACTTTGGGGGAGGATACACAGCAGAAATAGCGCGCAATTCCTCAAAACTGAAAATTTCCGTTTTACTGCCAATCAAATTAATAAGAAAAAAAAATCTGATTTAAAAAAAATTCAAATACAGTTTTTTTTTTTTCTTTTCTTTTTTTGCATTGTTGTTGGAGGTTAAAATTCGTGAATCAATTATAAAATAAATTTATTTTATTTATAATCTATTAGAAATAAAAAAAATTCCATTTCAACATCCATTTATAAGGAGTTCCATCTGATTTCTATGAAAGAAAAATGATAAAACTGGAATATTTCTAAATCGCGCTTATTATATATTCAATCACTTTTTAATTTCATCTACAATAAAATCATGTAAGATAATTTAATTCGTTTATAGAGTGTACCAACAGGAAATAATGTAAGGAAGTTGGGATCAACCTTCGCAGTTTTGACCTACATTCCAATTTCAAATCTAATCTGACACTCCAATTACCAAACTTCCACGCCATACCAACATGCAAAGGTTTTATTAAAAGATCTGAGATTGGCCAGGGAGGTCTTTGGGAAATTTATGACCTCAAGATGGTGATCGAGCCTCGAAAATAAAAAGAAAGCGCCTACTTATTATTTTTTTCATTGAATTTTTACTTTGTGAATTGAAATAATTTTTATCATTTCATTTCTAATACTTTTCAAATCCAGCTAAGTAACACGCTTTTAATAATCAATCGAAGTCATTATTTTCACTTACATACTCGTAGATAGCAAAAGAATCTGGAACACAAATTGATTAGTTTAATTAAGTTGTATTAAGGTATTTATCTGTTGTCATAACGTTAAGTAATGGTTTTAAATTAGAAAAGGAATATTTTTTATAATTAATATATATATATATATATATATATATATATATATTAAAGTATTAAAGAAGCTTCGGAGTTCAGACTACAGTGTAGAAACTAAATATTTCTGAGTGGATTTTTTCTGAAGAAATTTAATTTGGATAGAAATTATATTCTTAATATTTTTAACATTCTCAGTCTTAGTTTAGAAGGTCTGGTGTTTGAGCTTTTTATAAATCAAATATTTTCGGTTTTTGTTTTATCCGATACTCAAGTAATTGATACTAAAAATAATGCTTCGGGGGATGATGTTGTTAATTGGACCGTGGAGCTGAGTGAGTAGAATTTCTAACACATCGAATGAATAGGTAAACTTAGAATCAAGAGCTCCAGGAAGCACCTTCAGCCGATGATTCCTCGGTAAAACTCTCAGATATATATATATTTTTAATTTTGGAGGATTAAGACAAGAATAAAACACACTTTTCCTTCACGAATCTATCATTTTTTCATGTTTTAGATTGTTCAAACAAGATTTCCTTCTTTCATAAGTTTATAAAAGTTTCAAACAAAATTTTCTTGAAACTGAGCAATGACCAAAATTGTCGTAATAAAAAACAAACATTAAAACTATGCATAAATTAAATAATATTAGTTTTCTATCTTTATTAGGAAGGCTCTTAACTAAACGATAATATTTATAAGAGCCTTTAAGGAAGGGGATAGAAAATGTTTCCTTTGTAATAACAAGAAAATATATATTAGCAGAATGAAACCCAGGAAAAAATAGTTACATTTTCATTACGTTTAATGTCTATATAAGGCTAAGGCAGAAAACGTTATAGCATCCTAGCAGTCTGTGCTTCTTCCGTAAAAAGAATAACTACTGGACATTAGTGCACCTGTTTGTAGTAAATTATTATTTTATTTATTCCGTCATTTATGCAGACCTGACGCACATGTATTTAATAATAACATTTGTATGTATCGGCTTCTTTTGATGTTTTTCGTTCCGACAGAAAACTGGACACAATGCATCAACAAAGTATGGTTGATGTATTAAAAAAGAAACTAAGAGTTTCAACTAAAGTGTGTGGGTTTTTTATTGTTCATTTTTATTTATTTATTTAAACATGATGAATTCGTTTAAGTGAATCCTATTAATTCCCAAAAATGTTTCAACATAAATATATAAATTTCAATAGAATACATTAGTTTTTAATTACAGCCAACAGCAATAAACTAAATAGTTTCATAGCTAATTATTTATTTAGATTTATTCATCTTAACTGCTTAGCAAACAATGAGCAATTAATTAAAACTGATGACACCGCAACGCTTAACTACTTTCAGGATTAGAAACTCTCTTAGTTTCTTAAAGAGAACACCTGTTTCGGTTTCAGTAAACTTAATTGTATGAAACAAATGCTGAAATGTTGAGGTTTAGCTTTGATGGCAATTTTCAGATAATATTATTTTTTACCTCGATAATACAAAACTCGATTTTTCTTACTTTTTGTGCCGTTTGCTTAGTTAGATAGATAAACTGTATAGTAAATTTATGTAGGTCAGTTAGATTAAGGAACCGTTGTGAAGCTATCTAAGCTATCTAACCTTATCACTAAACGAATACTAAACTAAAAATTTTAAAAATTGTGGAAAAACAGCATTGAATATTGTTCTTTCTTAAAGATTAAAAATCAAGTAAATAATTCATATGCAAAAACATTTCATTTCGAAAATTTAAGAATGCATTTAAAAATTAGTGAGTTTTAAGGCTGTAACTATAATATTTCAGAAATATTTAAATGTTTGTTTAGAATAAACCAAGAATATACTGAAAGCTGAAAGTGGAGCTTTTGTGAAACAAAATAAAAATGTACCGGATAATTGTCCTTTATCAAATAAATACACTGTAGTGGATAAAACACCACTATTAATCATTATGAGACGTAGTATGAAACCGGCAAGGGGATTTTTTTATGATATTCTGAGGAAGCCATGAAGTTTTGACAAATATGTTCCAAACAAGGTGTCATCTTTTTAATCTGATCCATTTCAAAAAGTCAAAGTGTGTCTTATTAACTAAAGATAGCTACAAAACCGAAAGTTCACTCAACAAATCAAATTCCTTTGAAGCATTTTCTGTTAAAAAAGTTTAAATTGAGGGATGAACTCTTCGTGGCATACAATGCAAAGGAAATAAGTTTAGTTCAAAAAGCGTGCTTCAATAAAGATAAGAAATTTTCTTATTTCATTTATTTTCTACTTTTTAATCTTAAAATTTATTATTCTTAATTTCATTATCAAGTGCAATCAGTTGCACAATACCAAAATTTAATTTAATTATAAACTGTTAATTAAGTTTTGAAAACAGTAAAATAATGTATTATCATTGCGAATACACAAATGTACAAAATTTCAAACCTCTTTCCAACAGAAATGAACCGGAAAATCAACTACAAATTTTTATCTACGCAGAGGCAAAAAAAGTCTAATTAAATAAAAAATATTTCTTGAAAAATATATAAAGCAAACATAGAATTTTTATCTAATAAAAAGGGAATAAAATACTTATTTTAACCATTTAATATGAAATATAAATCTAAATGGCAAAAAAATTTGCAGTTTACTATTTTCAATCAAATTCATAGTGGCATACAGGCACCCTCATCATTTATTGAATTTCGAAATTGTATAAAATAATTAACAATTATTATTATTGTTATTAAGGGACAATAATTATAAAGAACAATTAATTTACGGTTACATTTTTTTTAAATAAGTAACACGTACTGTAATGAAAGAGGAAGATTTACTACATTGCGAACTATATTACACTTACAGAATATTATACAACTTATTGCAATATATTACTAATGCCTTTTAATTTGCATAAATTCATAACACTTATACAGACATTTAACGTTAATTCGTAACATTGCAACACATATAATATATTTTTAATAAAATATCAAACTACACATAGATAATTACTACTCTTTTAGATTAGTTAAAAATACTACACCATGCATAAAAATCTAAATAAAATATGAGGAACTATTTAATCTAATACTAGAGTTAAACCATCTACCTTTTTCATCAAATAATTCTAATGTCATTTGAAATAAAATAATATTTCCCTCTGAAAGGCTTTTCGCTGTTTATTTTCTAGATTTTCTGGCCATAAATCAAATTCAAAAGATTTAATGGCTCAAAGAAATCCTATTCTGACAAAGATCATCATCATAAAAATTCTCTTTAAAATAGCGGAAAATGTTGCTTTGTTAAGTCATTACTTAATAACTGAGTGGGAGAAATTCAGACGGGACTGACTTTCCACTAACTACTGCGTCGCGACGAACAGGAAACTTGATATTGTAAGCTCTTTGTAGATGATGAAAGAAGGAGGAGGAAAGGAACACTACACTTCGAAGCAACCTAGTGTGCAAATAACGATAGCTATAACAGTTTTTCAAGATTTTGAAATATTAATATTTTCAAAATTGATAAGCAATCACTGTTATATCGAAATGTCGTAAGCTAAAATTTCAAGCATTTTATTGGTACAAGACATTTAGATTAGTTATAGCTGTTCTCAAATTGTTTTATATGATATCGGATCACGATGTACCATATCCTACTTATGGTTTCGACTCTCGTATCACAATGTTGCATGTTTTGTTATGTGTGTGTTTTTACATACGACATACATTTTGATAAAAAAGCGTTGATATGATACTGCACTGAAACGACTTAAACAGATTTGATGATTTGTGGCAAAAAATTATTTAAATAAGTCAAGAAATTGATTTATGAAGACTAAGATTGGTTTATTTTCAAGATAGAAAAACAAATAATATGAATTCTACGCAAATGCAATAAAAATATCAATCTAATTTAAAAAGAAAAATATTTGCCCTGGAAGAAATGTTTCAGCTTTCAGCCTTTAATAGTGCAGCAAATTAATGAAATAAAGTTAATTAAAAGTTTTTGCAACAACATTTTTATTAGCATATAATAAATATATTTTTATTTTAATTTTTCTTAAATTTTTGTTCTTGAGATCTATTTATTCTCAAACTCATTATCAGGTTTTGCTTCTGTTCAAAACCCAATTTAATTTATGATTAACTGATGATTAAATTCTGAAAATACTAAAGTACTAAGAAAGTAAATGTTGAGTTTACAAAAAGGTACCATATAAGTGCTCAGTATTTCAAAATTGTACCACATTAAGAATAGAGAGGAAAAATGGACAATTACAAACTCCGTTTTTCAACATGAAAGCAGTCAAGTTAAATAAAATAGTTTAAAAAACCTCTAACACACTGGAAATATACTATGCAATCACAGCCAAAATTTGTCTATCCTTTCTCTCGAAAAAGTATCCAACCTTCAGAGTAAATAGAGAGATTTTATGATATAACTCGGGGATCATTTGGAAACGACTAATTAATTGTGAACCATAGTTTGATATACAGAGCAACTTCTGAGCTGACATACCTCTTTTACATACACTGATGGAAAAAAATCCCAACACTAGGAAGGAGCTGTGCTAGATAAACGAAATTTGGCAGGCGTGTTTATACATCTGAAAGATGACGTCGATTCAAATTTTGAGCTACGCGCGTAAGTGTGGCGCTAGTAGCGACACTATGAACATGCAAATGAGGTTTGCTTTAAATAAGCCCTGTAAGGCTCGTGATCGTTATTTACAGTTGGGATTTGACATAGTGGGTTAATGTTAGTCAAGGATGCCTCAGAGAAGATGAAGAAGCCCTTATCAACAGCTCACTGAGTTTGGACGAGGTCGTGTTGTAGGGCTACGAGAAGGTGGGTTTTCTTTCCGCGATATTGCTGAAAAACTTGGCAGGAATGTATCCACTGTGCATGAGTATTGGTGGCAGTGGTCAAGGGAAGGCACTGCCTCAAGAAGACCAGGTTGAGGGCGGCCACGTTGTACTACTGAGAGGGAAGACCGTCGTATTTGGAGTATGGCTGTGGCTAATCGTACTGCGTCTGCAGCTGAAATTCGAGCTGCAGTTGACACCACAGTGACACAACGAACTTTTACAAATTGGTTACTTCAAGGACAGCTCCGACCCTGACGCTCTGTACAGTGCATTCCACTGACTCCAAACCACTGCTTTTTGCGACGTGAGTGGTATCAAGCTAGAGCTCATTGGAGGAGTGGAGATCTGTTGTGTTTTCTGATGAAAGCCGGTTCTGCCTTGGTCGCAGTGATAGCCGTTTGTTGGTTAGAAGGAGGCCAGGTGAACGCCTGCTAGTGACCTGTCTGCGGCCTAGACACACAGGGTCAACTCCTGGAGTTATGGTTTGGGGAGCAATTTCGTATGACAGCAGGAGCACTCTCGGGGTTATCTCAGGCACCTTGACTGCAAATTTGTACGTCAGTCTAGTGATACAACCTGTTGTGCTGCCATTCATGAACAGCATTCGAGGAGATGTTTTCCAACAGGATAACGCTCGCCCTCATACCGCTGTTATAATCCAACATGCTCTACAGAGTGTCGACATGTTGTCTTGGCCTGCTAGATCACCAGATCTTTCTCCAATCGAGCACGTATGGGACATCAATGGACGACAACTCCAGCGTCATCCACAACCAGCATTAACCGTCCCTGCATTGACCGCCCAATTTCAACAGGCATGGAACTCCATCCCCCAAACTGATATCCGACACCTGTACGACACAATGCATGCATGTTTGCGTGCTTGCATCCAAAACTCTGGCGGTTACACCGGTTACTAATGTACCAACATTTCACATTTGAAATGGCTCTTTTCGCCAATGGCTCTACCTGTGATCTTGAAACTTTAATCAATTAAATATGTTACCTAGACTAATGTATTCCTAAAATTTCATTACTGTACAATAATTTTTTCTTGGTATTGGGATTTTTTTTCCATCAGTGTACATGCTACTTCCATTCCACATCAGAGAGTCAAAATAAAATCCCCATAATGGTTCTAAAAATTTCCAAATTTCTAGATTTCTCAATAACTTAAAATTTTAGCTTATTAATACTTATCAATAAAACCTTTAGTGGCAAGTGACAACAACAGTTCATAGTAATAATAATATACATTTAGTTAAGGATATATTATAATTTAATATAGGCATTTAACAGGAAACCTTATTTTTAGAAGATCAGAGTTTTGAAAAAATTTTATAACGCTACTTAAGGTACAAAATATTATTATCTAAAACATATTTTTCACTACTTCAAACCAGTAAAATTAAAAATCTGCATACAAAAGTTGATAGAAGAATGAAATCTCAGAAAATATAATTTTGAATTCATTCGTGCCTGTGGTCATTTACAATCCTTAATTGCAAGAAAAGACTTAATGAAGCTAAAATATATTTATATACATTTATAGATAGAGAATACACCAATTTCCTTAAAGATTTATATTTATTGGTCATCTGCTTTAAGCAATCCTTTTGTCATTTGTTTGAAAACTTTGAGGTGGTAACGATTGTGGAAACAATTTTTTGTCCTGTTTCCAAATTACGAGCAACTTTTGAGCAAAATAAACTTTTAGAAATGTCTTCATTTTTTTTTTTTATTTACTTGTTATGAGCTTGTCGAAAATTCTTGATTAGGAAAATTAAAATAATGTAGTTTTACAAAAATACTTAAGGTGCCTCGGGAACTCATGTAGACAGAACCGATATAACATATCAATAAATATCCTTGTCAATCAAAGCACTGACTTTCCATCTTGAAAATCATAATTATATTTGATCTATTAGAATAAGTGTCAAATCGTTTTCAAATGATAACGACATTTTCAGATTAGAGAAATCACTCAGATGAAATCCGCTTAAAAGAATTGTATTCTTTCATTTTTTTTTACCGAGTGGCAACAAGAGGATGTATATCACATGTATTTTCCTTTGTACATCCCATCCTCTCTTGTAATCCCTAATACATATACCCTCAATAGGATCAGATGTACTTTCTTTAGTTAATTTTCTTTTCACTTCACGCAATAAAAATCATAAAAGTTCCTGGTGTATTGTGTAATATAAAACAGAATTCTGATATTTTTTGAGAATCATAGTTACTTGATTAATTAATACTTCATAACCCATATTGTTTGAATTCAAAATGCAATAATTGGCAATATCCTTTTTTAATTGATGCTATCTATTCAAAGTTGAGGTACGAATCTGTAATATCGTTTTTCTGAAAGGCCTCATCGTCAGAAAGATAGATTTACAGATAATGGAATCTGAATGGGTGACAAGTCAATGATCCCTGACCGTGGGATCAAATTTCATCACAAAAATTTCAATTCTAAAAAATACAAAAACTACGGTATAATCTCTTTAAGGATCCATTAAGACGATTTGAAGATCATTCTCGAAAATACTAAATCTGTTGGGAGACAATAAAAGGCGAAGAGCTTCCATGAGGTGTGAATTTTCTCTCTGGAGTGTTGATCGTAAGGCGAGTTCTCTACCAGTACGTTGAAAGCTATTGTTGATTTTTGCTTGCTTGTTTTGCGAGTTTCTACAAGTGCTTTTTTTATGTACATCGTGAAAGTATTTTTTCTGCCTATATTTCATGTCTGGTTGCGGAATAACGCGTTGTTTTTCATTATCCAAAGTTTTGTTCTTCTGTAACTAGACACTCATCGAGTGATTTTTCATAGGCTATTTTCAGATGATAATTAAAAAGATATTAAAACCAGTAAAATTAACCATACAAAGATTTGATGCAGGTGACAAGAAAGATGAAGGTAGCGCTGTGATCTGTGAACTAGTTTTCTTTTTCCAATTTATATTTTTGAACTTATCCATGGCTAAATACGTTGGAAATTATTTATAGGAGTGGTGAACTAATAATATTCTGTAAGGGCTGTATCACAACCTACCTCAGTTATTTTTTATCTTTCATAAGACAGTCACGCACTATTGCTGCAAAAGTTGGCAACAGGGTCAACAAATCGAGGTCAAAAGATTTAAGTCTGGTCGTATTAAAGATGAATATCGTATTATATAAATTGGACAAATAGTATTGCGGTTCATACAACATCACATGGTTTTGATTTTGGTACAAAATCTACAGAACGTTCCTAGAATAATCGTCAAGTTGAGCGGAAGCGTAATATGTATTCAGTTTGTTTTGTAATTTTTCAAAAAAGGCAGTAACTTCCATTTATGTTTAAAGAAAGTATCAATTTGTATTTTGTATTAAAAATGTTTTTATAGGTAATGAATATTTATGAATATTCAAATTAATACTCAAGCTAAGAATAATAAACAACATCAAAAATTTTCATATGCATAAGAAAAGATACTTTATATAATTTAAATATTGCAAGGATTCGGAAAAAAATGCAAATAATTGATAATAAAATCCTTTTTCAACTACGTTGTTGAAAAAAAGCGCCATAACTTTCATATAAAGCTTTTATGATTGTAAATTTCTTTTACATCATAAAAAAGGCATTTGGACATTTTAGAGGAAAGATTGTAGTGCCTTTATTGTCAAATATTTTATATACATATATTTTTTTTGAAAAATTACGCATTTATTTTCTTAAAATATCTTATATTAATATTATAACTATTTTTAAATTAGAAGTTGAAATTTTTTACTGCCCATTAGAAAAGAATGTTACAATGTACTGAATTCAATATTTTCAATTGCGGCTCCTAAGTATTCTAAGCCTTGTGAACTGTTATTGCGACACCCTCGTTTGCATATATATTTTATTGGTACATATAATTAAACTTCAATAAGGTCACAGGTATTTCTAGGGTGTAATGTATACTTAAAATGTAGTAGAAAAAGGTTATAAATTGGAATGCTACATTGTTGTTTTATGTCAGTTTAGCTTGTGAAGGAAGTAAGAAGAATTTAAATTGTTTAGTTTAGAATAGTCGGATAAACATCCCGTTTTGAAACAATACTAGGGCTATTTTGAGACAGACCTTGTAATTTTAAACCTCTGTCAGATAAAGAAAGAGAAACCTAAGCTGACATCTCCTTTCCAAACTGCCAAGCCAATCAGCGGGGTGACGTTTGGCCCCGACGGATTTAACGTGCCCCAGACCGGTGGGCAAAGCGATTCTTCAGTGAAATCGGGTCTCGAACCTGAATACTTCCGGTCTGACAACCGAAAGCATACCACCAGACAATCGCTGCCACGAAACGAATTAAAAAAGAAAAAAGAAGTCAGTTAACTGAAACTGCAAATCTAATTTAGTGTTGTGACCTAGCTCCACACGAATATGATCATACGACTGCCCCATTATTTGCTGAAACCAGCTGAAATACAAGGTGAAAAATAGAGAGAAACTGATTGGCAATTATTTTCAATGTTTTCAGTTGGATTTTCACTCACTTACCTTTCTATTGTGTTCCAGCTAGTAGCTATACAACGCAGGCGAATCTTCAAATTTATGATTTGGTGATGTCGCCCCTGCATACTCGTCGGCCTGAGCAACCGAAAAGGCTAAGCGTCCCTGGAGCTGATCCTGAATGCTTCAATTTGCCTATTGTTTACTTATAAACCAGAACAAAATAAAAACCTTTTTGGAAAATATCATGAATACGTCTCTTTGACAAAAATTCAGTATGCCTTCAGATAAAACGTAAATAACAATAAGCTCGTTTAGAAGTCATTTCCTGAATTTAGGAGCTATGATTACTGATTTTAGCCCAGATTAGTTACAGGCTTCGTTTCAATAAATCAAAACACCAGGACTGTTTTGGAATGGCCCCCATAATTTCGAACCAGATGATCAGCTGACAGTAGCTAAAGGCCAAGGCCGGCCCTCTTCTCTCTTAGCATCCTAATCATAGCAAAGGAATGACGTGTATTAAAGAATGCATCACACTCTGCCTTTCAAACATAGCTGATGTTTTATGTAATCAAATCTCAAAACTCGCATTCTTCCGATCAAAAAGTTAAGCCTCCGCCACCAAGTCACCATGACCCCTAACGAATTGTAAGATGCACATAACTTTTATTTTTAAAAAAAATTCTGAAATTTTTTTTCTATTCTTTAGTTGAATCATAAGTGTCGCCATTCACTTATGAGTTTATTATCTATATCAGTCCCTTTATCAGATTTTACTTATGATTATCATGACACAAATAAAATTACAATTGAAATCGAACTTTTTTTAAAAGTGACCATATTTTCAATAATTTATTTAAAAAATAAATTATTAATGAATTTGAAAAATTTAGCTTTTTTTTAAGTTTACATATTTTTAAAATTCGGAGATTAAAGGACGTATTCAAATTGTTTCGTGAAAATCGTTTAAAAATCGTTTCGATAAAGTCATTCACCTTAAATATTCACCGGCTTTTTATCACACAAATAATAATAATAAATGAAGACCTATTCACAGTAATTTTATCAGCCTTCATAATTTTTATCACATATCAACTAAGAAAATGTAGCATTATTATTCCTATTATATAAGCCTTCTCCATCATTTCCCTCTCCATTCAACTTTTTGTCTATCCAATAATGGTCGAGAGCAATTATACAAAAAACAAGAACAAAATCCGATGTGCTGTAATGAGAGCTTTGGGTATGAAAAGATGCTATAGAAAGCTTTACATAAAAGTTGCTTCAATCAAATCATTACAAAAAGGATAATTAATCATTTTGAAACAGCTTTGAAAGCAGAACAATCATTTTGTAGATCATTTAAAGGGCACAGACTCCAACAGAAGATGGGGCGCAGCTTCTGATCGAAGGTGAGATCATCTTCTTCAATAAGCACACGCCCACACTTCGCCAACGTCGGAAAGCCGCTACTGGATGATTGTGAGAATCTCCCACACCCACAAGTCGGACTTCAAAATCTTTGTTTATTCTTTAAACAATAAGTAATATCAATAAAAATTGCTTGCTTGTGTCATATCTAAACTGAAGGAGTTGTCTAAGGGTTAAGACTAACTCAGGTCACTCATAAGACTAACTGTCTCAAAAAAGGACATTTTTAAGACATTAATTCGAGAAAAACTTCCCACATATAGGAGTCAATGGTCTACACTTAAAATGCAACCAAACTATTAACAGAAAATTTCCTATTTTTTTCTTTTTATATTCGGGTGTATTAAAAACTTTTCAAACTTTTATATTTATATTATTGCATTGGGGAATGTTTATGTCCCAACTTTGAATGATTTATTAAAACTTTTCTGTCAAAAATCGCAAGTAATTTTTAATTACTATTTATATAATAGGTTTGAAGTACAAAGCCTTTTGCACCAAATCCTATTCTTATTTATGTGCCACATTACAACAATTGCAATATTGCATAAAAAAAACAAAAAATTTGTTCATACTTCGCACACGACTAAATTTACGTGCTTAAATGAGTATCCATTTTTTTAACTTCGTACCAGATTAAGAAATTGCAATAGTTCAGATATTTGAAATGTTTATTAAGTTAAATTTTCTTCGCTACTATGTATCAGAGGATTTAAGCTCCATTTTTTTCTGTGTATATATGATTCAAAAAATTTTACAGAATGTCATACCTTAACACGAGCTCACTAGAGTTTTTCAAAGGAATGGAAGGCAGAAAAATTTTACTTACCTGAATTTTTAAAAAACCTGCATGAGAACCTTACAGGTAAAGTCAAGAGAATATACTTGTTATCTTGTATCACTGGATATCTATAATAATGCAACAGATCTAATTTTTACATTTTCCTCTGGTTAATTTTTTTGTTGATTACTTTACAAATTTGAATTTTAAAAATAAAAATATTCATACAAAATTCACAACATTTTCGTAATAACAGTTATAACCTTTAATCCTTTTAAGCTGAATTCGGAATAAAAACTAAACTCAAAATATGGACTTCGATACAGGAGATATCAATTGTTGTGGACACAGAACAAGTTAAATCTTCCCTATATCAAAAACTTCCCCGTTGGTGTGGAAGTATGGAAAGGAGTACCAATCCACTTACAAACAACTTCCTGTATCATTATTTTTTTTATATCAGCCATATGAAAGTATACCGAAAAGTAGATTTCAACGAAACAACATTTCTGACATATAATCTTTTACATAGAGAATTACGTTTTATTGATGTGTTTCTGCATATTATGCAAACTATAAATTTAAAAAAATCGAGAGTGCAGTTTTGATCAGAATCTGTTTCCTTGATTGAATAGTGAGTGACTTTTTATCAATATATTTCCACATACTATTACCTGGCGGGATTATTTTTCTGATTGATTCTAGAAATATCACACAAATAATACACTGAAAAAAAATCTAGCATACAATTTTGATCAGTATCTATTCCCATTGGTCCAATAGTGAGTGACATTTTACCGATATATTTCCATATATTATTGGCTAGAAGATTGTTTTCTGGACTGATTTCAGAAATATGCACAAATTCCTCTCATACTGAAGAAAATCGAGCATGCAGTTTTGATCATTATCTGTTTCTACAGACTGGTTTGATTCGACATTCATAACTTCGTTTTGTTTGATATTTACTGTTAGAATTCACACATTTAAACTTTTGAGCTCTCAAGTTATCGTGTTTAAATGAGATATATCGACAAAAGAGCATATGTTATAGTCAAAAACATTCAACATTAGCTACATATCAACAATTTTAGAGATAATCACATGTCTAAATTTCTTAAATGTAGCTCTAAGTGTTTGCGATTTGTCGAGTGTACATGTGCAAGAGTAACAAACAGATGAACAGACATTTTAGTATTAGTGCGCTGTATCTAATTTCGGTCAT
This sequence comes from Argiope trifasciata, assembly GCA_026543055.1. Lineage (NCBI taxonomy): Eukaryota > Metazoa > Arthropoda > Arachnida > Araneae > Araneidae > Argiope > Argiope trifasciata. The sequence continues at coordinate 532,032 of JAPMOQ010000382.1, read as the reverse complement.
CCAGCGCATTTCGTTTTCGGGTTTTTAAAATTATTTTTTAATTAGTATTATTTATTTATTTATGCATCGACAGATGAACATTCAAAGATAGTATTTTTCAGACTCAAGGAAATTTTATATCTAGAAACCAATTTTTTATGACTAAAATATCTAATGTAAATTAGAGCGAAAGGATAAAAAACACAAAAATTAAAAAGATTTTTATTCTAAATAGAATACCACTTTTTGTGTAAAAACTTAAAAATTAACTACACATAATTTAATTGCAAATTCGGAAAAGTTTGCTTCTTTTAAGTGTCACTGAAATTTAAATGCTGAAAGTGTTACGAAATATAGAATCATTGGAATACAACTTATTGTAAAAATAAATTTTCTCATAAACTCTAATGAAAAACAATATTTATTCATTTTGATCGGCTTTCCACCAAGTATGAAATAATTATATGAGAATATGGCTTCAAACATCTTTCCTTTTCCCATAAACACTTAATTCATTAGTAAATAAAAACAGCACTTCATTCTTCAAGTGAGTTCTTTACCAATACAGAATTGCTTTGAGATAATTAAATAATGTTTCTTTTTAATTTTCGAAAGTGAAGAGCATAATTTGCAAAAGACCTTGCGCTTTTAAGAGCTTTCCCAGGGAATGGAGCAAATGAATCGGATTAAAGCAAAGATGCAGATTTTAATCTGCATGTGTAGAAATCAAATCCCTCCTCAAAAAGCCTAATATCAGATAAATATATCCTAAATTGTGCTGTCATGCAGAAAATGAGAGAGGACTTTTTTTCACCTTCAAAAAATGTGAGTGAGTTCCTCGCTTTCATAACCCTCGTATTAATTCGCGGTTTTCGCCTAATTGGGAATAACCGAAAAAAAACAACGTCTCACAATGTATGCTTTATGGGGAGACCAGCAAACAAGTTGCCAAACACTTCCGTATGAGTAATTCGCTTCCTGATGGCGGAAAGTTTTCTTTACTAAATTCTTGGGAATCATATCTCGCGGGATTTTCACACCATATGGGCCTCGCCATTTACCTCCCATTGATTTTTTTTTTTTTTTTTTTTTTTTTTTTTTTTTTTGCAAGTTTGATCCGAACCACTCCTTCTATTTCTGCTGTAAACTAATTGATACAGAAAATAAATAGAACTATAATTCACACAGGAAGATTGAACATTTTATTTGGTTGTCTAATATAAAATGCGAATAACTGCCAATTCCTTAACATTCGTGTTCTGTCAGCCAAACTTCTCTAATCTGTAAGTAGACTTTAAATCATTCAAAGTTGCTATAAATTGATATAGATTTTGAAAGTATCTGGATTTAATATAGAATCTTCGTGATCAGTCAACCAGGCATAGAATTATCGATTCTCAAACTTGTAAATTGTCATTAAATCATTCAAAAACACGATAACTTGATATCGATTTTGAAAGTATCTATATCTGATATGGGATCTGTAGGATCCAATTTCAAATAGCATAGCAGATGAATGGACACCTCTGACTTCAGTTAAATTCTTTTATTTCTAGAAACCATTTGAGAAGATAATCTTAATTTGAAACATTTCATTTAACCTTTAACGCTCTTTTCCCATCCAAATAAATAAATAAATAAATAAAATAAAATACATTAAATTATTTTCTGATTAAATCCCATAAAAAATTACTTGAATTAGCAATCAAATTAATGGTTACCATCTCAAGAAAGTCTATCAGCATTACTTGTAATTGCGATCTCATTGCAGTCTTATTCCTTACAGTTGCGATCTCAATACAGTCTATCTATATTTCTTACAATTGTGATTTCAATACAATCTATTTATATTTCTTACTGTTGTGATCTCAATACAGTCTAACAATGTTGCTTGCAATTCCTATCTCAATACATTCTGTCAATATTCTTGTAATTTCGATTGTAATAAAATTTATCTATATAGCTTGCAACTGTGATCTAAATACAGTCTTTCTACATTGTTTGAATAAAAAAAATCGTATTATATTCATTTTAAACCTGAAGTATTCAGTCAAATGAATATTCCCCTAATAAGACAGAAGGAATGCTAAAAGTTTTTCTTTTTTTGCGATAACTGAATTTTATGAGATTCCTTTAGTTCATCAATTGATATTTCACTAGACGATTTTAATGTATGGACAAATCTGAGGCTATACATACACTCCTCTCGTAAAAAAATTTAAGTTGTAAATTATAGGATAGTTTCCAATGTACTCCCTTTAGTTGGCATTTTCCCCAGTTGCACTCTTGAAACTGATACATGTTCCGACTATTTAGAGCATGTATTAGTCAGAACTTTCTACCTATTTACTTCCAACAATAATTATTTCACGAATTTGAAAAATATTGATGTTTTTAGTGATACTGAATATCTTCTCATTGATTTTAGTAGTATGTTTTCTTACTTTTATGACTGAATCTCCAAATCGATAATTGATTTTACATGCTATATTTGCAAAAATAATTTAAACTTCATTTAGTTTTTCTGTAGTTTCTTCTAAAAGAAAATTTTGGACCATGGTCTCACTCACAACTAATTAATTCTACCAGCAATTTATTCAGATAGAGCAATGTTTTTTTTAAATTTATGTGTCGTGAGAATTTTGATAGGCTCTGCTTGTATCATTCTCCCCAATGCTAATGAACAAAAATATCTCAGAGAACCAACTCATCTTGATTTCAAATTTTTTACTTCTTTGCCTGAAAGAATCCAGGCCAATGTAATACTCAGTAACACTACGCGCAGCAGATGCGGGGAAAGACGATTGTAAATAAGTGTTATCTTACGATTACCGATGAAATAGTCTAACTTATTTGTTTCCTTTCATATTGTTCTTGCGGAAGAGAATAGAACCCAAACTTTCACTCCTGCATTGGTATGTCTATTCACATTTGATCAAAGTTAATCACAATGAAAAACTCAGATTCATATAATCTAGATCTGAAGTATAATTCGTATAATCTAGATTGTTCTGAAAGCTGAATCATTAGATAAAATGGTCTATCTACTATAGAGAATAATTTAACTTATAAACGTTCTTAAACATTTTAAAGATGCATACCACAAATGTAGAACACTATAGCATCTCAAAAATGTAGTTATTTTTCTATTTGATTTGAAAACCTAGACTGTTCTAAAGTCTAAAATGATGCTTATATGTATCTATAATCCCACGGAGGGGAGCACCTCGTAAGTAAAGAGGAAAAACTTCCGACATGGTGGCTGGTTCTCGCTGCGTCATGGGTATACGAAAAAGGGGGGTCTGACTCCTCCCATCGGTGACGGAACATACTTCCTTAGAATATAGGTGTACCATGGCCGATGACGTCCCTTAGAACTCAATCACAGTTCTGCCAGTGTTGCTATCATGGTGGTCCGGTCATTCAAGAATTTCAGTGTGCCTTCAGGCAGTGCGAAATAGTCTATGATTTATCTGGGTCTATAGCGTCATATATATGCTATAGATGTCGCCAAAGATCACAAATATTGTTTTCTGATTGGAGTTTCGCTTCTGTTAAAATAGCGTAATAGCATATTACTTCATTTACTTCAGAATTATGACGTCATTAGCTCTAATTGGTTTTCTAGAGAGTATTTTCTATAAACTGTTTATTACAAATTCCTATTAGCTCTATTTTCCTCCTATCTGAAGTTTATATAGAAAAGTGTTCATCTATTGTTCTTTTGTTTGTAATGTATAATAGACCTGATATAAATAAAATAAAAAAATTAATGCGATCCAACGAACTCTAAAGTAATAATTGAAGAACATTTTCACTTCAATATAATAATATTAGCAATTTCTTCACGTTTACGGTGAGTTAATATAATTAATACTTTATTCTGTTTAAACACACAATGCTAGTGAATCGAGTCAGCTACAGTTGCAAGTTTGATGTTTTAATGTTATAAAACATTACTATACGAAGAAGTACACCTCCAACGATTTAAAGACAACTTAAGAATGTTGAATACTAATATCAGTTGAAACATCTTGATGGCATAATGATGGCAATGAGAAGAGGCTACTCTCTTCTCTAAACACTAAAAAAAAATACCTGGTTGATACATTCCAGCAGAAAATAATAATTATAGTTCCGAAAAACCTTCTCACTCACCGAATCTTTCTTGTTAGATACTCTGTAGGGCTATTGTGGTAAAAATCCTCATTTAAATGTTTAAGGGTTAAAAAAATCTGATTATCAGAAGATTTGAAAGAAAGTCTTGTAATGAAACTACAACCATTTTATTTACAAATTTATCAGAATATATTTTTAAATTGATGACCGTACCATATTAAAGTGGAAATAATCAGCTTTTCTCAAGTTGAAACTAATATATCGAATCGAATAAGCAGTGGCTGACAAATTGTAACTGGTTGCCACATTTCTTCAAGGAAGAAATACTGGAGACTTCTTACACAAATTTGAAAAACCTTATCTATCATTCGTGGCCAATTACATTACCTAATCTCCTGCAAAATGCTCAGTAAGAGGTTTGGCTAAAAATTCTTTGTTGTACAATGGCTGGAAAGGAACCGAATAAAGTTATGAAAAAAAAAGTTGGATATTTCTGAGTTATTTTTATTATTTCAGTATATATAGCCATTGTTTAATATTTCTACGAATAATCGTTAAGATAAAGAATGGTTTAATTTTACTTTCTCATATATGAAGTATAAAAAGAGAAAAATTCGTAATCGTCAAAAATTTAGAGCTTTAGATTTTGAAGAATTTCCGCTTTTCAGATTTCCCTAAGTTCGGACAATGCACTTTTAAAATTATTTCTGTCTGTGAACATGGTAACTCACAAACACTTTGAGCTAAACGTATGAAATTAGGTGAAGGAGTTTTGCACCAGATTTACAGACTTCTATGAAATTTTGGGTGAATTCCATTCTAATGAAGTTCATCTGTCTGACTATCCGAATACCAGCGAACACAATAAATATAGCACTTAAAGAGCTAGATAGGAACAATTTGATACATCTAAAATGTAGGACCATATCAAATTTGGAGCCAAATCTGTCAAAAAGTTGATCATCAGTCAATCTGTACTTAGCATATAAGTAAACGCGATGCCTCAAAAATTCTATAATTTAAATAAATAAAATTTTATATGTAGTGTCTTAAACACAACTATAGTTCTATGCCGAATTTTGATTTCTGTCGGTCAGAAAAAAAATGTCTAAAATATTTATTCAATTTTTTAGGAAAATCATGAGCTATATTCAGCAACCGTTCTAATTTTAAGCCAAATATGGATAATTTGTAACTATTATTCGCCAATACCATGCAATTAAACACACAAATACCGGGTTTTTTTTATAACTTGACTACTACGAAGCACACAGCTATCATGAATGGAATTCTGAAATTAAAAATTTGAGCCTCGATTCTCTGACAGGACTGTTCAATAATCTTATGCCCAAGGGAGAGGTGGATGAAAAGGCTTTTCTTAGAGATAATGAAATAAAGTTTCAAGAAGTTCAATCCCATTAATTTTAAACAATTAAAAATACAAGGTGTCCTAAAAAGTTATTTGCAAACTTTAACAATAGGTCAGGCGTACAGAAACCAGTCGCTTTTGCAATAGTGCGTGGAATCGTAAATACAAAGAATGTTATAAGGAAATGTTTGCCAATGCATTAAAAGAAAGGAATATACAAAATAAAATATAGAATGCATATTTAAGGGAATATAAATTTGTATGCATGACAGCATGAGAAACGTGTATCATTACAGTAAATAAGTCGTTTGAATATTCAATAATCCATTCGAATTGTCAAGAAAAAAAAACAAAATGAAAAAATACATAACAACAATTTTATTGACTCAATTTATTGACTACTCAAAATTGACCTCTAAGACTGTACCCGGAGATATTACTAAGTAAGGAGTATAATGTAGCTGAAAATTTTAACTCTGGTTTCTCATATTTAAATAAAAAGAGGGAAAATAAGAATAAAAAATTGCCAATACTATTAAGAAATATAAAACTTAAATAACTTGAGTCGCGAAGGAGCAAATTTAAAATAAGTAAAAATTTGGAAAAAAGGTTTTCACTTTTCTTTCAAATTCGAGCAATAAATGGAAATTCTACTTAAACATGAGTTATATAAAGCGGAATTTTAAAAAATCCAATTAATGTCTGTAACGTTTTATTTTCTTTTGAAAAACTTTACTAAATTTGAAAAAATAAGGTCTTACGGAAATTCTCTATTTGTATCTTTTTTATCAGTCAGAATTCAGAAAAGAAAAAAAGAATCTATTTTAATTGAGTAGTTTTTATGGTTAAAAATTAAATTTGAAGTTGAAATTTTATCTCGGCACTCAAGCTTGAATTCATTTTTCAAAAACTGTTAACCCCTCAGGGGTTCACCTTCTTTAGGTGAGTAGGGGTGTCTCGATCCCGAGGTACAAAGGGATCTTTACTCCTTTTATGTTTACACTCCTCTACGCCTCCTGTTGTCTGCTTGATCCTTCTATCCCTCGAGGGTAGGCGAAGGATTTCTCCATGAGAAGCTGTCGCCGCTCTGTTTGCTTCCTGCCTCTCATGGACAACAAATACCCCCACTTGTTTTCCGTGAGTGGCGACCCATTAGACGGATGGTGGACTGTGGTCCCCGGTGTATCAATCGGCTGGTTGCTAGCCTCCTGAGTGGTTAGTTTGTTAGGGATCAAGCGAAAGGGTTACTCCTTGGGCTTGGCGTTAAGGGCGGTCACTGTCCAAGGGTACTACAAGGGTCCAAGGGTAATTCCAGCGTATAGGTACCAGTTAGTATTATGGCAAGTGCTGAGACTAGGAACATCTAGAGCCAGCTACTGCCACCCCTTGTAGGGCTCCGTGGTGGGCGATGCCGCTGGGCTTGGATAATCGTTAATGTCGCGTGGGCGCCAAAACAAAATCTCTCTTCAGTGGGCATAAAGTAATCAAATTCGTCCCAAATCTTGATCATTTCGATACATTTTTATAGGAAAGCGGATATCTGAACAAAATGATTCTTTCCATAATGTTTCTCCTTTCTTAGTTCAAAAGGCAATTTGTGGAACTATCGTTGCGACTTGCTGGTGGAAATAGATTCCAAAAAGCAATCCTAGCGACTAATCAAATTGAAATCTCTTCCTAATATGCCAGTATCAGTAAGTCCTCATTCATCTCTCATCTTCTCCAAAGGCGTTATAACCAGCGGAGAATTATTTAATGTGCCTCTAGAAGAGATATCTTCTGAACTTAAAAAGCAAGGAGTGACTCCTGGTGGGCAAATATCAATTAGACGGGATGGGCAAATCGTCCACACCAAACACTTCGTACACACTTTCCATAATAATCCTAAATTGCCTGAATATATCTATGCAGGATATATCAAGGCAACAGTTCGGCCATTTATACCAAATCCCTTGAGGTGTTTTCAGTGCCAGCGCTTTGGACACTCGAAAGTTAATTGCCTCGGGACACTGACTTGTGGCTGTTGTGCTGAAAAAGGCCATGACAGCCAGCAGTGTACCGCAAAAGAAAAGTGCGTGAACTGCGATGGCAATCCCTCTTCGTATGCTCAATCTTGCCAGCGCTGGCACTTAGAAAAACAAGTCACAACTAAAAGTAAAAGAAGATATAACTTATCCTGAAGCCAGGCGTAGAATTCAACCTCAGACCTCTACTCCTGGTGTCAGCTATGCCTCAGCTGTCCTGAAAAATTTCTACTCGAACTGTTCCTGTAAAAATTGCTTGAAATAAGCTGTTCCAATTAACCGCCTTAAAAAAATACCCGATACTGATTCTGATGAATCTATAAAAAGCAATCCAGAAATTCCAGTATCAGAACCAACGAAATCTAAAAAAGTACCAAAGAAAAAAAACTCGATGAAGTTACAGCTTGCAAAAAAAAAAATGGTATTTCGATAGCAGAACTCCCTTTAAAATTTAAAAAGTCTTCTTCAAAACATTCGGTCGCCTTAGGGCTGTCGAAGAAAGGTATGGTCCACAAGGACTTACCATCCATTTTTGGTTGTACTTTAAATAGCCCAGATATTACATTACATCCGTCAGAGGATGATGATGACCTGGAGATGAGTTGTGAAATTCAAGCAACTCCAACTAATGCCTCTAATCGTTCTCATCTTAAATCTATTTTTAATGGGTGCCTTACCTTCTTGGAATTGTTGTGGCATTCGGTCCAAACTTCCTGATATTAAGTACATTTTAAGCAAATTTCATCCTGTCTGTTTCGGGGTTCAAGAAATATTCTTGACACCTAACATTCCTATCAAGTTACGCGGATATAGCTGTGTTTTAAAGGATACAGACACTGGATCTCATGGTTCTGGAGGTGTCTGTATTTTCACTTCAAACTTTCCTCCTAGCACACCTCTTAGTTTGCGTACATCTCTTCAGGCTGTGACTGTTCAGGTCCATATACGATCTTTGGGCACAGTCTGCTGTATTTATCTTCTGCCTCATGATATCATACGCCAACAGGACGTTGATACCTTAGTGGACCAACTTCCTAAGCCATTCATTATTGTCGGAGATTTTAATGGACATAGTACTTTATGGGACTGGGATAGTACTAAGCCCCGTAGGCAGCAGATCGAACAGTTTATTGCTAATACCTGTCTCTGTCTGCTGAATAATGATGAGTAAACGTGCTTCCATGCGCCCACATGTAGTTTCTACTGCCTTGACCTGGCCATATGCTCGCCTAAGCTGCAACCGATGTTGAATTTTATAGTAGGGAATTATGTGCATAATAGCGATCACTCCCCCCTAATTATTTTCCACGCTGATAGCGGCGGTTCGATTATTTGTAATCCTCGTTTTCTATTCCAACGGGCAGGCTGGACTACATTCTCCCAACTTGCAGTTATCGATGAGACTATGGTGAGTGATGCAGATATTTCAAAAGCTGCATAAAATATCATTTATACGATAATGAACGCTGAGAAAACCACCATCTCGAAAACATCCACCCGTCTAAGAAAATTTCGTAGACCGTGGTGGAATGAAGCCTGTCGCGACAGTCATAAAAACAGAAAAAACTCTGGAATCTTTTTAGAAAGTACCCGACGACGGAGAACTTGATAGATTTTAAAAGAGCAAAAGAGCTAGCTAGCCGCATTCGACATCGTAGTCAGAGGGAATCGTGGACAAAAATTGTTTCATCCATCACATCCTCCACTTCCAATAAATTTTTATGGAGAAAAGTAAAAGTCGCCAATGGGATTTATCACGAAACTTCTATTCCTGTTCTAAAAGCTGGTAATAATATGTATGATAATGATATGCTTGCCCTTCTCGGGCAAGCACTTGCACAAGTTTCCACAACTGTTTCTTACAGCCCACACTTTCTGGCGATTAAGAATCGAGCAGAACAGTTGCCTTTGCACCTTCAAAACCCGAAGAGACATTCCATACTACTGGGAATTCAGGATGCAAGAACTGGATATGGCTCTATTTGAAGTCCATAATACCAGTCCTGGACCAGATGGAATCAGGTATAACATCCTTCACCATTTGAGTACCTTTTCCCTTTCCGATCTGTTACTACTTTTTAACAGAATATGTACTGAGCAGAAATATCCTTCACAATGGCGAGGAGCTATTGTGATTCGAGTCTTAAAAACTGGCAAAGAACTATCTGTCTCTCTGAGCTACAGGCCGATTGCTATTACAAACAGTCTTTGTAAGACCTTTGAGCGCATGGTCAACGCTCGTCTAATATTTGAATTGGAGAAACAAGGATGCATCTCTCCATTGCAGAGTGGTTTTCGTAGAGATAGATCTACATTCGATAACCTCGTATTACTGGAAACCCAAATACACAACGCATTTGTCAGAGGGAACCACTTGTCTCCATATTCTTTGACACAGAGAAAGCATATGACAGTACATGGCCTATGACATACTTTCCACACTATATAATTTAGGTTTTAGGGGTAACTTATCCATATTTTTAGAAATTTTTTTAACATAGCGTTCTTTTCGAGTAAGAGTTGGTATCATTCATTCTAATAATTTTATTCAGGCTGAGGGTTTTATTCAGGCTTGAGTTCCTCAAGGAAGTGTCCTCAGCTTGACACTTTTTATTGTTCATTTAAGCCAAATTTTAAATCAGTTGCCCCCATCTGTTAATGGAACACTTTATGTAGACGATCTGCAGATCTCATGCCAAGGAAGTAACATGGCATTAGTTGAGCGATAATCGCAAGGTGCAGTAAATAAACTTGTTGCTTGATGCAATAACAATGGTCATACTATATCCCCAGAAAAGAGTAGTTGCGTTCACTTCTGTAGGAAAAGAAATATTCACCAGGATCCATGTATTCGAATTAAAAATTATCCGATTCCTGTGGTAAAGGAAGTACGGTTTTTGGGAGTGATTCTCGATCGGAAACTCACCTTCCTTCCTCATATATTATATTTGCGGAAGAAGTGTGAGAAGTCCTTAAATATTTTAAAGGTTTTCTCAAAAACATCTTGGGGTGCGGATCAAACCTCCCTTCTTCGCATATATCAGGGAATAATTCTCTCCCGGATGAATTATGGATGTATGATATATGGTTCCTCACGCCCATCTGTTTTGCGGCGATTGGATACCGTCCTCATTCTGCTTTGCGCATTTGTTCTGGTGCGTTTCATATGGCTCCAGTTGAAAGCCTCTATGTTACATGTCACCAACTACCCCTTTCTTTAAGGCGACAGAAATTGTCTACCTCATTTTATTTTCGAACGAAATCTGTACCGAAACATCCATTGAGTCAAATGTCATTGCCAGTAAATCTTCGTCGACTTTATAACTCCCGCCCCTCTCACATCCTTCCATTTTGTGAGAGAGCCAAATGGCTACTGCATGACTCAGACCGTAACATGATTCGTATTAAAGCTGTTGACGCCTTTAGTATCCCACCCTGGGATATCCCAAAGTTCTCTTACTTGAATCCTTTTATTGGATTCGATAAATCCTCAACTGCACCTATGATTTTCCAGCAGCTCTTTTTATATCATCGCTTCGGGTATTCGTCTTTTGTGTCAATTTTTACGAATGGCTCGAAATCGGATAGTTATGTTGGTTGTGGAGTCGTTCTTACATCTGATGCACTGAGTCACCGTCTTCACAATTACTGCTCTGTTTTTACTGCTGAGTTAATGGGAATTTTCTGTGCCCTTTAGAAAATATTAACCTCTGCTCAGCGTAAATTTATTATATATACCGATAGCATGAGTGTTTTGGAGACACTTTCAAACTACCAAAATCGTATGTATCCCATTGCCCTCAAAATTTTAATCACCTTGCGACTTTTAAGAAATGACGACTTCCAGATTATTTTCTGTTGGGTGCCGAGTCATGTTGGCATTTTGGGAAATGAAACGGCGGACTTGGCCGCAAAATCTATCTCGTCTTTTTTGAGCATCGGGCTTCCCTTTTGCGATGTTAAAATGTCCATTGATCACATCTTTATTTGTAACTGGCAAAGGTCATGGGATCTTCAGATCAATAATAAATTGCATTCTATTAAAAAGGACATTGTTTTATGGTCTGCTCATCCTATACGTGAGATGGATGTTAACTCGTTTCCGTATAGGGCAAACGCGCTTTACACATAAACATCTCATATTTGGAGAAAACATGCCTGTATGCAACATCTGTCAAGTTCAATTTAGTGTTCTTCATATCTTGATAGAATGCTCTGTATTTATTTCTTATCGTGCTCGCTTTTTTAATTCGTCTTAAACATTTCAAGACTTGGTGGGTGAAAAATACCATCCAAATATTTTTAAATTCTTAAGATCTATTGGCTTTTTTAAGTGCATTTAATTTTATTAGTCTGTTTTCGTTAACTATTGCTATTTATGTTCATGTTTTTGACATAGGCTCATAGGCTTAATTTTATAAATATTAAACATATTTTTATATCAGTCTTATGTAATTCTGTCTCTGCACATTTGCACTATATTTTAACAAATGAGTTTTTTAAAATTCTTATATACTTTTATCTTTTGATTGGCGCAGTATGGCCAAACATGGCTCTTGCGCCATTAAACAACACAAACCAACCAATCAAAAACTGTTAAGCTTGAGATTCCTATTTCTTAATGTGTTTTTTTTTTTTTTTCGAATTAGTCGCCATAAATTAATCCTTTTTTCTTTTTCAAACTTAATTTTGATCGTTTTCTCCCCTTGAAAATCGATCCTTTCGTTTAAACCATAGAACAACTCTTAAAATAGAATTTTGTTATCTCCAATTCTGACTGATAAGACAGCACTTTTAGGCATTTCTCAACAATATTTTTTCCCAACAATGTCGAATCATTAAGAAAAATGCACAGAGAGAGAGAGAAAGACAGACATCCAGACAGATAGATAGATATGAAAATATTACAGTGGGTATTCAAAAATATCACTCAAAATTTTTTTTAATTAAAAATATTTTTACAATTTTTTACTTATTTTAAATTTACTGCTGACAGAACGAAGTTTATTGGGTTTCATAATATCTACAACTTGTTATCTAAATTTGTCCTCTAAGATTAATAGCTTTTTATTTAAAAGATAAAAATTAGTGTTAAAACAACTATCTCCACCCCTGCCTCCACCTTTTATCCACTCACTTCTTCATGTTCAAACTTAGAGACGAGTTTTTGATTACTAACTCAACATCTTTAGTTAGTAAAAATATTGTTACTTATTTTTACCAGGAAAATGTGCAATTGCATTGGGTTATAAATATTCAAAAGGCTTTCTGCTAATACTGCCGTTGTCGTATCTGCAATATGATTATTATGTGATGCAAATATGGATCTTATGCAGCATGCCATCTGTAATGTTATTATTTATGTAACTGGACTGTTTCACTGTTGTGAATTTGTATTCCTTTAAATCAATATCTATCGTATCTTTATCTTTAATTCTCTGACAAAGAGATATCTGCAGATTTTGCTTTTACGGCTCCCATTTTCTACAGTAAAATTATATAACTTAACTTATCTTTAAAGTTCGGAAATGACCTTTCGGGTTTCTTTGTGCAATTTTCTCTTTGATGAAATAAGAGACAGATTAAAAAGAAAGATTGAGATTAAGTTTATCTTAATTGTTTATTATCCTGCTTTCAACTCCTAATTCAAGTGTCATAAGTGCACTAAATTATAGTTCCTCGAACTTAAACGATTCAATTAAATCCTTCTATTATGCTATATTTTAATGTATATATTTTACATTATTTAAGAGCACTTCAATTATTCAATTAAACAGTTGTGTCTGTCTAGACTAACTGTTACTCTGTTAACAATAACTTAGGTATGATTTCCACAGGGTAACTGACAAAGATTGTAATAGAAAATGTAATACAAGTTGACAGAGTGATTGAGAAAATGTTTTTTAGCACACTTTAGATTTAAATATGCAATAAATTTAAAAGGTTTCATTTCCTTGCCGTGAAACCTTTTATATCCATAATATGCAAGAATACTCAAATCAAAGCTAATCACTAAAATCGTACTGAAAACAATAAGAATCTACGAAGAGAAAAAAATACAATTCCAAATCCAGAAATTAAAGAAAAAAAATCTCGAAAGAAAATATTTATAATATCATTTAATTTTGTCTCCGAAGAAAGAATATAATGAGTTAGCATCGAACATAAATAAATATAAAAAACCGGGAGTGGTCATCCCGAAACTTTTTCGCATACTCTCCAATATAAATCTTATCCCTCACTAAATTGTAGGCCTTGAGTGAGGCTACGAATAACTTTCATGTCAATGGCAAAAATAGTTCGGAATACATATCTTTGGCATAAATCTGACTATTTGTTGAAACCAGTGTACAAAAATATATGTAAGGCTATATTTTTCAGTTCTATAGAATCCAAACTTTGACACGGAATTATTGCTGTAGTAAAAAAAATCACACATCGAATCTCATTTGTTTAAGACATTGTGTTTGTGAATTATTACATTTCTATGTATGTGAAAGACAAACAGGCAGTCAGCCCTTGAACAGATTATTTGACTTAAAATTTCATAAGAATCTACATTTCAGATACCAGTGTCCAAATTTTATATATCTAGCTCTCCACGTTTTTTTTTTTTTTTTTTTTTTTTTATCGAATTCAGTTACACTAAAGCAATTGGACAGACAAACTTCTTCTGAATGTATTCCGTAAAAAGACAGATATTATTCTACCAATTTTGTCCAAGCCCATATACCGAATTTCAACATTCAAGCTCAAAGCGTTTTTTGCTATCGTGATAATAGACAGACATAAAACAAAAATAGGTTCTTCAAACCAGGGAGATCTAAAACCTGTAAATTTGTCAAAATTCGAGTTTGAAGTTTTTAACTCTTACAATACTTTCTGTATTTTTCGTGTACAAAAAAGTAAAAATATCTGTATCAACTTTCTAGTCACAGAAAGAAAAATTGGAATCCTTTTTTTAGCCGATAATGGCATGGCCCAAAAGGATGAGGATATTTTAAATTCCTCTCCACATTACAGTAGTCCATCATAGTTATCTATATTATTTATAAATATTTGTTATAAATAACAATATGTATTAGTTTAAATTTTTAGTTGAATCAGTAAAATAACACATACCTGAAAGGGAAGATGATATCTAATTAGATAGAGAGAAAATGGAGAGTTAAAGAGTTAATAGTAAAGTTAAGTTTTCTCTTTAATATTTTGACACTAAAACAACCAGATTTGCCAAACAAACAACTTGAAACAAACAGATTTGACAGGACCACCTGGTCATTCCATTTGCTCCATGCTGTGATCCTCAATAAACCAAGATCGGTGGAGTAGTGCATTGTCGGCCGTCAAAAGAAAATCCTTACCAATAGCTGTGGTATATGGACGGACATATGGATCAAGAATTTCGTTTCCATATCTCACACACTTCAAAGTTCCTTCATGGAACGCATGCATTTCTTTCTGATCACTGGGAGAGAATCCTACCCAAACTATTCTTCCACCACCTCTGTAACTGTGACAGAAGTTGTGTCTGGTGGATTGTTCCCTCTGTATCATCTGATGACCTGGATCACACTCCCGAGTGAACACGAACTCGTCTTTGAAGATAAAAGTTCATTGCTGTCTAATTCAGTAGATATATTTTCTTGCCAACGTAAACGGAGAGCTCTTTATTCTGGCTTCAGGGAAGATACATAACTAAACGTCTTGCATACATGTTTTTATTGTGAAGGCGTTTTCAAACAGAAGTAGATTGAAGTAGAGAGATTCTTGTCTCTGTTACCCCAAAATTATATGCCATGAGTTAAGCTGCAACAGTGTTTCGCCTTCTACGGTTTAAAAGAGCTAAATAATTGACTCCCTCAAATATTGTAACTCGTGATCGACCTGAAACGTATCTTCTTGATCACACATTGGAACTAGGAATTATTAAGTCCTTCTCAAAAGTCGTTAGATGATCTGGAACAAGGATTACTCCGTGCCTGGTCTTTGCTTTCCATTTCGATGCCCAATAACTTCATTCTCAGCATGGAAAATCGATGCCGGTAATGCATCGTAGTTAGGGTGGACGCAATTCTTATTTGAAAGTATTTTTGTAATGTTTACACAACAATTTTCTACATAAAACTGATATAATGCTTTCTCTAAGAAAGAGTTATCTGCTAATGGTGTATATCACTGTTGTAAATCAGGCTTATGTGGAACTTTAGAACATTTCTATGCTGCTATCATGAAAGAACAGTTTAGTACACTTTTCCTCTAAATTTATTGGGTTCATGGTCATTCATTTTTAAATTAGACACAAAGACAGGTTGTACCTTAACTTTTGAAGGTCAGTGTAATTAGAAAATACGAAAGCAGTTAGGGCGTTGATTCTTATACATGCAACATTTTCATTCAAAATTTTTAAAATATGCAAAACATTTCATTTTTTGAAAAGAAGAGTTCATATGTCTAGCCGAAAGTAAAAACCTTTCTTATTTCTCTGACATACATTACCAGAAAGGTAGTTCATTAGTTGAAAATTCACTCGACGGTTTTTTTAAAATTTATTTAACGTTCAAAGACCTTAGCCCTTTAAGTGCCGACTTTTTAAAATCACTATTAGTTTTCAAATACTAACTGTTATTTATATGTTAAACTAAATGCTATTTCTATGTTAAACTAAATTTTATTTATATGTTAATATAAAATAGCATAATATAATTCAATACTGCAATCGTACAGGACAAACATTAGTTAGTGAAAATTACAAGATGCAGCAGAAAATAGATTTCATTCCAACACGTTGTAATCGTCGAATAGGAAATTGGAGTATTAAAAAAGAAAGGGAGAAATTAGAGAGATATTGTGGCAGCTACATGTCATCGAACCAATCTAAAGAGAGCAATGTACTAATTATTTATTTTTCAGAAAGATCACACAGCGGGAAGATCGGTAATAGACCTGAATTTACTTCCTATTTTTCCAAGCGTAGAATTAAGAATGGCGTTGTTTTCAGAAGAGATATCTGTAATCATAGATGACTTTAATTTGTCTTGAAATATACCTTTTGGGGCACTCTTAATGTAATATACGTAAATTATTTACCGAAATGTAACGATACAAAAAAAAGAATTTAACGCTTTTAGTTCAAAAGGCGGTTATCAAAACAAGATAAATAATTATTCTACCAGGAGATGAACTTTTAAAAAATTAAGAAAAGAGTTGTATGAGGCTGCAACTTTGAATCTTTTTTTAAAAAATATGTCTCCTCAGAATTACTGGGTTACAAGTTTTTTTTTTCTTGGTATTTTCAGGGCAGTTTATGCTTTCATTTGATTTACAATGGATTTGTACTTGAGTTAACTTAATTAAAATTAACTAAAATTTAAATTTCAGAACATTATTTTTACGATTTTTTTCTTAGCATTTAGCATTTAACTGAGAAGAGATAAAAATGACCCGAAACTTTTTTTTGGAGAGAGGGAGTGGGATTTGAATGACTCCCGAAGCAACAATCTTGACAAATTTAACATTCGATGAAAAAAGCTCTGTTATGTTTTATCATTCTGTTAAAAATTCCTTTTAAATGCAAATTTTATTTATTTATTTATTATTAAAAATTATATTTATTTATTTACTATTAAAAATTTTATTTATTTATTATTAAAATTTTTATTTATTTATTTATTATTAAAAATTTTATTTATTTATTTATTATTAAAATTTTATTTATTTATTATTAAAATTTTTATTTATTTATTTATTAATTTATTATTACAAGTTTTTTTTTTATTGGGAGAAATTCTGAAATTAATTCGCTTGAATGTAATTGTAATTTGCAATCGTTTTGTGAACGTTAGTGTTTGATTATTTCAGTTCTTCTTAATACCTGTCTCTTTAAAGCTATTTATAAGGAAATGAAAGTTCGCAAAAATATCTTGTATTTCAAAACGGGAATGAAAAAAATGGGACACTTAAACTTTGTGCTACACAAGGCTTACATAATGCATAATCTAACCCTGATTCCACCGTGAAAGTTTCAGTTGAAGAAAAAAATTAATTAAAACGATTTAAAAACACTTTTATTAGTTAAACAAAAAAAAGAAATTATTTTTATTTATATTATTTTCTAATATCTAATCTCCAATTTATGATTCATTATTATAAGCATTATGAATCTTTGAAATTACTTTTTTTCTCAGTGTCGCTATCAGATGGCATCACTAGTACTGAACCAAAATTTAATTAAATTGGCCTTGTAATTTATAACCAAATTTTAAAATATTAAAATAAATAGTCTGTTGCCATTGAGAGCCCATCACTGTACTGAATTTCGAAATTCTGGCATATCAAGAAGCAAGAGAAAATGTATTTCAAAAATCCATCTTTACAAGCATTAGCCAAGTCATGCAAAATAAAAGTGTATAATAATCATTCCAATGTTTGGCATCTCAGATAAACTTATTGCTTAAATGCGTTTGAAAACATTGAATAATATTCACACTTATGAAATTTTAAGCTCTAAATAAAGAAAGATTTTTTTTTTTTTTTTGCATCTCAAAATATTCTCTCTGATTCATATTTCTTTGAAATTGTCTATGTTGTCATTTTGCTGGCTGAAAGCTTTATCGCTGAAAGAAATCGAACTTGCAGATTTTAAGTCGACAATGATTCGATTCCGCAAAAAAGGAATTTTGATCCAATCTAATTTGCATATACTTTTACACTAAATCGTGACATGCCGGAAATTCTCTAATGTTTTGAAGGTCTTGAAAATAAAAAGGAAAGTTTATTAGATTTTAGAATGTGAATCAGTTGCTTCTTTTTTACTGTCTAGGAATTCAACATTTCAGTAATGTCTGAGACTGAATTGACATTGCTGGGGTAAATATTTTGCATGTCAAGTAGATAAATCAATGATAAAAGATACATAAACATCTTAATCATCCTGAAATGAAGATAAAAATTGCGAAATAATGGGACAAAAATTCTGTTTGATAACTATTTTAGATTTGTTAAAGAAAGATTAGCTTTTCTGAAAAGTTTTTTTTTCAAATAATAAACTACATTAACGTGTAAAATGTAATTCACAAAACATGCCTCAACACATAATTAATATCTAGTACCTTTTAATCTTACGATGATGGTTAGAACGATTTGGATAAGCAGATAAGTATCATATAATGACTTGAAAAGTCGTTTCATTGTGGAAGTTTTAATTAATAACTTTGAAATCTTTAAGATCTTTTATTAAAAATAATAAATAAGCCTAGCTGCTGTATTTTGCAACAATTTTGGTATTTTTAATTGCAACAGTTTAAAGCTGAGCAATTCAAATTCTATTAAAACAATTTTTAAATTGATCATATCTCATTAAAAAGAACCGTCGTATTGTATTATACTATGTGAAATTTGCAAGAAATTAAAAAAGCAAATAAAGGTGGACAAAAAGTAGAAAAGCACTTTTAAAAAAAGAAGATATTTTATAACTTTATTGATAACTAAATGTAGTAATCAATATTACTATTCGTAATTCTGACATTTTTGATAACCTAAAGAATATAAAGACATGCCGGTTGATGTCTTGCACTTTGAATGACCGATGAATGAAGTTTGTTCCAAAATATAATACCTTTCTTTAAATATGAGTAAGAAAAAAATATTTCACTAACTTCTTACTTTTTAGAGTATAACATATAGAGAAAGTACAGTAATTGTCAAAAGACTCGAATTCGCGATTTTCATGAATCTCCAGGTTTTAGATTTCCCTGTGTTTGAAAAACACATTTTTGTCACTATTCCACTGTTTCTCGGTAGCTTGGTCTGTGACCATGATAACTCAAAAACGCTTTCAGCTAGAATATTGAAACTTAATATATGGCCTTCACATCAAATTCGTAGATTTCTGTCAAATTTGAATGGAACCCATTCAAAGAAGGTCTGTTCGAATGCAATCTTATACAATAACTACAAAACGAAGAGAATCAGATGGAGGTTGTTGTTGTGGTGGTTTATCCCACCTGGTAGAAGCATTAAATCAAGTGCATGAACCCGAACGCCTTCAAACAATGTAGCACTGACTCGAGAACAGCTGAACTTTATTGAAGCCGAAACAGATGAGTGAAATTTGGTATATATTTAACTTCCATAATATAGATACCTATTAAATTTGAAACCAAATCTGCTATGTGGTTGACCATCTATCGGTCTGTATTCTCACCAACAATTACACGTGATAACTGAAAAACGCAATGACTTAAACATAGGAAATTTCTTTTCGGATTTTGTAATAATAATTATATTTTTGAATACAATTTTGGTTTCATTTGGTTGGAAAATTGTATCTAAAACAAAAACTCTATTTTCGGATACTATTAATCGCGCATCACAGCCTAATCGCTAAAGAAATTTCTAAAGATCACATAAAAAACAATAAAAATATTATACTTAAGCCGAAGATCAATATTTCATGATTACTGTTTGTCAGTGCTGGCTAGGCATTCTTGGCCTCATTCAAGACCTACATTTAATTATTGGCTGGGTGGAGCACTTTCGTGAGTGAACATGCGAAAAAATTTTAAATCACTCCTGCTGGTTAATATTATAATGTACTGATTTAGACATACTTTTGAACTTTAAATATACTTATAATTTAAATGTTGAGAAACTTTCATTGCTTAAGTTTATTTTCCTATTCTATGATAAAACTTTTATATAAATTATTTGTTTTTTTTCTTTAGTTTGAATGTGTTTTTTCTTTGGAATTTAAATTCTTTTGTCAAAACATTTCAGTAACGTCTTTTATCTCAGCTTTAACAGTCGAATTCGTAGGAATTGGAAAAAATTAGGATTTGTCAATTCAGAATCAATTCATTAACTGATTTGAATATACTAATGTTCTGAAAATTAACTTGCATATTCGCATAATTGGATTACAATGAGCTCTTCAGTAAAAGGTATTTTCAATAAGAATTACTAATGACCAAATTTTGTAAATTTCTTTAAGGAAAAATACATTGAAATTTTTCGTTATATTCTAATAAAGTCAATGAAAGAATATTGTCATATTTTGAAACAACTTGCACTTCTCAGAAAATATTTTCTTTATATTCGCCCAAAGAAAACAACGAATTATAAAATGTACTTTTCTTTCTGATGAACGCAGTGCAATGCTGAATAAGAAACGCATTTCTTATAACGTTTCTTTTTTTCTTCATTCAAAAAATACTTCTAACCTCAAAAGTCTTTCTATTCTTGTTTAATATTAAAATAATAATATGTATAAGAATTTAATACAAGTAAAAAACACTTTATAAAACAGGATACATTTCACAACTGCTTATTTTTCTTTTTCTGATTTTTGTTATCATAAAAACTAATGAAAATGAATTATACAGGATTGTAGAGTGAAAAATAATATTAAAAAGAGCACATTTAAATGCATGAATTTTTATAATACCAAAGGCGAGTTAGAATAATATCAGTGAATACTACTTTTGATGTCTATTAGTGTGGGATTTCTAAAAACCTGTATTAATATTAAAATGTCATTATGAATGAGTTAATTATTAGTTAATTACAGAATGACATGTTTCTACATAAATGTGTTTTTAATGTCCCTCAGCGTGGGATGGCTGGAAAAATTATAGTATTATTTAAATGTTATTATGAATTATTTAATTATTACTTAATGACAGAAAAAGGCTTGTAAATACCTTCAGTTTCTATTTTAAACTATGTTTAAGTAGTCTCACAGGTGAAAATTTCCTCTAGGCTTTTGATCGATAACGGAAGTCATGATTCAAGGATACCCTAATGACTACGACACACCTATTATGAAAATGATTCCGTTGCATTTCATTCCGACATTTTTAATTTTTATTCTTATCTTCTAAATTATTTATTTTTAATATCACTTTAGAATATTTCATTTTGGAGTTTAACGGAGCATGGACTTTCTACAGAACATTTATCAGTTCCCACATCGTTGCCATTACTCCCACACAGAGTTTTTTTACTAATGCGTAGGTATATTAGTCTGTTAGTTACAAAAGATGCTAGTTTTAAAACATCAATTGGAGGTCGCATTTGTAACCTTCGTCGTCTCCAGTATTGCTTTTGCAACGCCTTAACTAAATATTACATAAATAATGAATTGGCAAAGGACACATTTTTGCAAGTTGTTGAAAATATGATAAAAAGTGGGATGAAATCATCTCCAGATCTAACTGATGATAACCACCTGCTCATGAACCGAAAGCGAAATTCAAGTGAAAGATGCACTCGAAGAGAAATTTTTTCAAACATTTGGTACTAAAATTTTCTATTATTTATCAGACATTTATGGATGAAAATTCTTTAAAAACTGTTTATTTGAGGACGGGATTAAAATGAATGTCATCTTTTATCATTATAAGGCATCACTTGTAATCAAGGTGTTGGACTAAGTTGAAAACATGAATTTGGATCAAAGTTCTCAGTTTTGTTTTATTCTAGTTATAAAAAAAGTTGGTACATTTCTGTTTCTTGTGATATTTTTATTTTGTCACCATGTCAATTAAAACCAAGTTATAGCAAACTATTGACATGCAAGAGATGCTTATTTATAAACATTTAAATACTTTAAATGCATTTTCTGAAGAACGAAATTTTTTCATAATCCTACAGTATAGGTATAATCGTATCACAAAAAAGAAATAAGATGTCTTAATATAATTTATAATTAGTACTCTTTATGTTATGGAGAAAGTAATGAACTAAGGATTTGATGTTGAATGTTCTAGAGGTGGATTTATGATTATTTAACGTTAACACAGTTGAAAAAATTCCAAAATTTCATAAATTACACTCAAAAATTTAACTTTTAATTATAATTCTTAAATAATAGTTTCAATCTGTTACAAAAAATATTAAAAACTGTAAAAAAAAAATTTCTCTAGAACAATCCTAGTTTTTATAAAGAAATGCTAAAATTTACATCAAAATATGCTTCTTTTTTTTTCAAAAACTACATATATATTTAAATAAATTCTGCATTCTTTATCCTTTTATCTTTATATTAATAAAAAAATCATATAAACATTAAAAAAATTTTAACATCCTCTGAGCCTAGACGGATACCTTAAATAAGTACTGCACCTCTTATCTTAACAACAGAACAGTCGTAGATTTTCAAACGTCACTTAGTATTAAACCCATAGTTATCCATGGCAAATTTTATCTGCACGAAATTATTAATTAATGACATGAAGCAAATAATATTCTTGGTCACTGATTAGGAATACCTATAATAAAATTAATTAATAGAAGCTAATCCTATAGACATCATTCAAGATTAAAATTGTAGATCTAACAGCAACCATTCGCAGCTGCTCAACAGGTTAGATTATTTTTATATGATGGAGTTCAATCAATCATTCTTTTTATTCTCATGTAAAACAATGCTACAAATGGAGAAAAAATAGAGCTCAATCCTATGAGAAGTTCAAGAGTTCGGAAATATAAAAGAAGGAGTAGGATGGATGAGACATGTTTTTGTTCAGAGACAGAAATCTTAATGACCTGATAGGAGCAAAATCGCATTTAAAACAATTAGAATTGATATAATTTTTGTTCTTTAAAAAAATAAATCTGTATAAAGATTAAGGGGAATATATAAACACCTCAAGTACATTTATCAATCTTAGTTAAATCAAAATAGAACGTGCTATCAAATTAGATTGCAAAGAAAGCTAAATAATAACTGAATTATTAAATAAAGTCACATTTCATGAATAGTATGAGCAAAACATTTTATTTTTAGAACATTTAATTACTCTTCCATAAATAAATATTTCTCGAGTATCATGGAGCTTTATGAAATCGATATGTAAAAGAAATTAAACAATTTAAAGTTGAAATTTTTCAGTTATCTTTCCAGGTATAAAAAACAACTCGGCAATTAAAACAGATTTTGAATCTTAACATCATATTTAGAAACTCTTTAGAATATAATTTACATGATCGCTCAACATTTTGTGTAAATATCATTACCATTATCATCATTACAATCAAATATCATTTTTGAGGTTTAATGTCTTACAACTCTGATTTTTTTTCGCATAATACAATAATAATATAAAATTAATTTAAAGTTGTGTTATGCAACAAAGGTCTATATGGAAAAAAATTACAACTAAATAACCAAATTCTCCTGTTGTCACTTTAACGGATGGTAGTAAAATTAACAATAAGGTTAGGCTTTCATTTGTTGTTTTCCAAGATTATATTGAAACTCATACTCATCAAGCTAGAATAAGAGACGAATGCAGTGTTTTTCAGGCTGAATTTCTTTGCATTGCCCAATCAGTTTCTTGGATTTGTGGCAATGAAAATCTTTCATTTTCGTTTTTATTTTGCAGTGATTCCGTTTTATTTTTACATGCCTTAAATAATATCGATTCGTAAACCAAATAATCATTAAAACACAATCCAATCTGAGTGATTTTTTTAAGGCAGAGGTGTGAAAGTTTTCTTTTCGTATATTAAAGGTCATACAGGAATCTATGGCAATGAACGCAAAGAACTGGCAATGAACTGATTTGCCAAGGAAGCGACGAAACTAGTTAATTTCATTCCTGTGAGCATTCCGAAATCTAATTTAAAGAATGTATTTAAAGATGAGGCTGTATCTCAACGGAATACTTTATATCAAGCATTGACTAATGCGCAGCTCACTAAGGAATTTATTCTATCCCTACAGAGACGCCTAAAAGCTAACCACTTTGAGTCAAATTTTAAGCTCATCCAGTTTCTGACTGGGCATGGAAAATTTAAGCTTATTTAAAACGATTCAATTTTTCGTCGACTGATAGGTGTTCGTGCCATTGTACTGCAGTCCAGGATGCCAAGCATCTGATATTTAAATACATCAAGTGTATTCCGGAAAGATGTAAACTCAGGAACTGCCTTCTAAAGAACAATATAGCTTGGCCTCCTCATTTATCTGTCTTTATACAGAGTAAACATCTTTCATTTCTTTTTGTACATATTATGACAGTATTTTCCCTTGTATTATTTAAACTTTATTTCAATGTGTCTGCCTACATATATTTGCATAGATACTTTTGTGTTTGTATCTTGAATATATTTTATTATTATTTGATCTACTTCTTCAATTGTCTTATATCCTTAACTGTATGTTTCTGTTAGTATGTGAGAATTTTTTTAATTTTTTTTTGTTTGCATTTGTATATTTACTTGTTTCCCCCATTTTTCTTTGCATTTGTGCCTATGTCCTTTGACTTGAAATTTATTCTACGCTCAATTGTGAACTGACTTACATCTATAAGCCTTGTGGTTACATGTTTGCACACAAGGAATTTATATATTGAGAACCAAATAATAATAATAATAACCAACTCAACTATATCTTTCAAAAACGAAGGAAGCAGCTTTTTTTTGTTTGAAGGTGATTAATATTTATGGCGGTTTGGGATTGTGGTGTCGCGTCAATGGGAAGATTGAATTCCGCCAAGTATTGAACTCGCTTCCTTACGATTTGCAGCTGCGTAACATATTCACTAGACAAAAGTGATCACCAATGTTTAGTTGCTGTTACTGGCTTATTAAGATACCATAACATATTTAGTGAACCAATACTATATAGCATTATTTATGACATCTTATTATTTTTGTTTGTTTATGATATCATTCAGGTATTCCTGTATTGAATGGAAAATGAAATATAGATATTTATTACTATATTATATGATTGTTGTTACGACTGTTTTTTTAAAGCTTTTTTATTTAAGGACATGTAAAAGTCAGCAGTATTGATTAAATGTCTTTAAAAAGTGTTGATCGGCTTTTCAGAATTTGGTGTAAAATAATATTATTAGGTGAAAATGATGGAATTATGAAGAGATAAAAAATAAATCAACATAAACTTAATAGTATGTGACATTTCTAAATTTATGAAACGATTGATTCAGTGCAAAATGGAGTAAGTGTCTAACACCATGATAAAAATTTCTTGAAAATTGAAGCGGTATGAACTATTAATTCAATCCAAAAGTAAAAAGAAGGATATCTCACGGTGGAATATTAATCAATAAAAATGCACAAATAATATATAAGAATCTAAATTCGCCCATGCGTAGTATTTTCCAACTTAATGAAACCTTTATGTCGCCACACAATTGGCACAAATCCCATATTAAGGAAAAGATTAGTTTCAAGTCTGTGAGATTTCACTGCTGATACGACTTAAAACATATGGAATTTTAACCGATTCGGGAACAAATAAAGAATTTTTTTAATCAGATACATCATAAGAAACATGAAATTAAAAGAAAATATAATCCCATTTTGACATTATAAAATCTTCAAAATAATTAAGAAACATTAATCAATTAATTGGAAGAAATTGCAGTACTATAATGTATGCCTATGATTATCTAATTAAGTATTAATTTAGATGAGAAATTTTGAGAAATAATTTAATAATTATTTCCAAAAATAACAAATATGTATTGTTTTTTAGGTAACGTACAAAAGATTAAACATTCATACAAAATTCATACAATACAATTCTTTACTTGAAGTATGTGTTTATCAATTGAATGTTTTTTAGATAATAAGAATATATTTAAATGCACAACAAATTAAATACATAATTTTATTACTTTATATTTTTGAAGTATACAGAGTTTTATTTCAAAACTCTTAATTTTGAAAGCATTGCATCTCCTAAGAAATATGAAGAATTTTTTTGTGTGTGAATTTCATTTTTTAACTTTCCGATTCTATTTTGGAAGTAATTCTCTCCATAAAATTTTTATGTAAATAATGAAAATGTACTAGTACACATTATATAAATTACTGTTACAGTAGTGACACGATTCACCTTCATTTTTGGAAGAAAACACAAAAACTGATTTCTTTAGAAATTGATGCCGTGCTAATACCGGCAAACAACGAACAGAAAATATACAAAATAGCCTTAAGTACAAATATTTTGAATCCTGTAGTAACATAAAAAATTTTAAGTGAATAATTTTGAATAATTCCTTTTATCAATTCCACTTTGATGAACTGTTCACTAAAGTGATTGAAACCAAGAAAATTCTCAAATACTTGATTATATTTTAAGATATTTATGACTGCTAAACTAATAACGAAATATCCATGAGTATATATTGCATTGATATCATTGATTGGATGCTGAGTTTAGAGGTTCCATGATTTCTGAGCTGGTTTTTCCATTTTTTTTAATTATTCAGATAAATAACACTAATTGCAGTGCAAAATTATTTACTTATTTTCATAAAGAACTATAGAAATTTATGGAATCATCTGACATTTTACTTTGTTTTAAATAATAAAAATCAAATCCCCAGTTTAAAAAATTTTCTAACTAAAATTGCTGTATCCATATGTTTACATACGTATTATATAAGATTTGAAAAGTATTATTTTATGATTAAATTATTAAGATTTCTAATGAAGGCCTTGACATTATAATTTTGAAAATAAGTAAGCTTAAAGTACTGTTAGTAAAATAATATCTCTAGTACATCTTAGTTGGTCGTGTCATGAATTTCTTTCAAATGCAACACTTGATGCTTGCGTCTTCAGTAGACAATAAACGAATAGTTTCCAAATGTTATAGTCTTTTTCCCTTTGTTATTTAATGCAATTCTTATTTACACTTGAATATCTTTCACAAATATTGTTTCTCCCTTGGTAAATTCAAAAGTCTGATAGGCATTATCGCATTCTGAAGGCATTTTAAGTAATTTCGCATTTTTTAAAGAAGGGTTCAGTTCTTATTCAAGAGACTGATTTGAAGCATTCCATAACATAATGAAACTCAAGTTTTGCATAGGTTTATCATGCATTTCTCATTTCTTGTACTTTTTGTCCTTTACGCTCAAAATGCCTACTCAACCGACATGATTAAATTAGGAGTTAAGCTTTTCACCGTTGTAACGCCACTTTGGGCACACACCTAATCATCAGCAGAATACTCCAACTTCATTCTTATGTATAAACTTTACAGTAGAGTGAGAGCTAAAAGGGTTTTTTTTTTTTATAATGGCAAAGAAAACTGTTGAAGAATTTTTACATTCGGCCTGCCAGTACTATTAGGTTGGTGCGTATGAAATGTCGGATTCTTAAGTGATTGTATAAAACTGCATATCTTTCTTCAAAAGCTGTTTATTCAATCAAAGTATGCTCCATTCGCTTCAATACACTTCTCCCAACGAGATTTTAAAGCGTAGATGCCTGTCTTAAAAAAATTTTGGTCTTTAGAATTAATAAACTCTGATATCGAGTTTTTTAGACTGTCTTCATTTTCATAGTGTTTGCCCCTTAAAAACAGCTCTAAATGCTTGAAAAAATGAAAATCGGTCGGCGAGAGATCCGGTGAATATGGTGGATGCTGCAAAACTTCATATTCCAGTTCGTTCCAGCTTATTTCGCTCTGTCAGTGCGTGCGGTACCCACTTGTCCATCTTCTTAACCTTGCTAATCTCAGAAAGGTGTCTCAATATCGTTGTATGGTCAACTTTCATCCTGATAGCAAGTTCCCTCGTGGATACGGCTGGATCCGCTTCCACTAGAGCCTTCAGGTCATCATTCTTCACAGACGTTTTGGGTCTTCCGCGCGGCTCATTTTGCAGTGAAAAATCGCCAGTCCGAAATTTTTCGAACCAACGCTGCACTTTCCGATCGTTAACCGTATTCTCCCCAAACGCTTGGTTTATGTTGCGTGCAGCTTTTGCAGCACTATTACCAAGTTTGTACTCATATAAGAAAATGACGCGAATGTCGGCAGAATTCATATCGGCAATAAACTCAAAAGAAATAACAAAAGGGAAGACCTTCGAGAAAACCTATTTTGCTGAAATGAGTCTCTGGCAATGGACAATACGAATATGAATGAGGTTATGCCAAAGACAAAAGTATAACGAAAACAGGGAGACAAACGTCCGCATGTAAAGAGAATCCGACATTTCATACGCACCAACCTAATAGTTTAAAAGCAACTTTTAAAACATATTTACTACTTCAAAAGTTAAGTTGATTTTGATTTCGATTTTGCTAGTAATGCATAAATCTATGGAGCGCATTTAGGATGGTAATGGACTTCTATGACTGCATGCAGATACTTTTTCCTTATGCGTATGTGTTCAAATTACCATTAAATTAGTTAAATTCCGTGATCATGCGTGATTTTCGATTTTGCATGTCACTTAAAGGAAGATGTTTTTCCTTTTTTTTCTTTTTCTTTTTTTTGGGGGAGGAGGGGGGTGCGATTTTCAGCTATCGAGGAATCTTGACCTTGCACTTCTCCAATCAAAAATTAAAAAGTAGTTTATGTATCAGTTTCGTGTTTTGGTATGGAAAGTAGTAGCAAACGTAAAATGAAATTAGTTTAATTAATTCTTTTAAATTTAAATGGGTTTTCTTTCAGGAAATATATAAAGGAAATTGATGCATTCTTTTCGTGAAATTTATACGTGATAATTCAAGAACTTTTTGCATTGGTTAATGCAAGTCAACATCATCTATTTCTGAGTTCATTCAACGACCTTAACACTACCCAAAGCTTGACAAATTTATGCATAGACTTCGTATTCTTTATTCTTCAGTAGATAAAATCTTTTAGAACACGATATAGCCTTTGTGAACTTTCAAGAACTATTTATTTTCCTCAGTTTTGCTTTTATCTCTTCTCTATACAATAAGCCTAAAAAAATCCTTAAGTAACAAAACTTACTGGGCAACAAATTCAAACTTTCTATCATAATTTCTTCCTTTGCATTTTGATGAATGAACGAAGAATACGGAAATAACCGAAGAAATTTTTTTTTCGTGACTACATATATTTAAAAAACCGTGAGAATGAAATTAACGGATAAATAAGATAGCAAGGTGATGATTAAAATATAATAAAATTAAAGAATATGAATAAAAATATAATAATCAATACCGTTTTTCTACATTTTGTGTAGCTTTTCAGAATCATCAGAATGATATCAAATGTCATATTAATACTATTTCAGATATGGGAAATAGGATTCTTCTAAAATATTTTATTTCCTTTCTAAAATTATTGAATGGGATGCTGATGCTTTCTAAACATCAAGGCAAATAGAAACCAAATGATAAGAATAAATAAAATATGTACACAAAATGCAATAAAATTATTTCATTTCTGGGCAAATAATAAGGTTTAGGTATTTTATAAGAGGAATATATCGAAGCCGTATTCTGTGTCTCTGAGTGCAATCTTACTTTGAAGATTAAAATAGAATTTCAATATTCCCAAACGGGAAACCAAATCCAAATGTTTTATCAAAATGGCAACAGCAGGTTCATATACCAAATTATTTTTAAGTACCTTTACTGCCAAAAGGTACATGCGAAACAAATATAAATGCTAGATAATGAAAAAAATTAATATCCAACATTAGTTTTAATATCCGCAGCTATAGTTGTTATATTACATTTTTTAGGCATTTCTTCATGTTGCTAGTCCATCCGAAATTCAATCTTTGACGGTTTAAAAGAATGACCTTTGGATAAATGCTTGTATTAAATTACGCTTATTTTATACAGTGGCAATAGAATTTTCTGAAGTCCTTGAGCGGTTTTTTTCACCCAAATACATCAAATTTTTAAGCCTTCACAGACATTCAAATTCAAAAATCATTCTTTATCCCCAAAAATTGGGCAAAGATCAATATTCATTCTGAACTTTCTTCTTTATTCAGTATGGTGCCTCCAACACCGGCGATAATAGACATACATTACAAGAATTATAACTTCGATTCTCGAATTACTAAACTATAACTATGGAAATATCTTCAACAGAAAAAAACATGATGAAAGGTCTAACATGAAGCAATTTTTGTATCTTTCTTCCTTTTCATAAATTCTTTAAATAAAGTTTTGTCGCGTATCTTTTCATGTTATTATACAATTTGAATGTTATGTTACATATAGACCTTTCATTTTGTTCTGTGTGAACAGCAATGTATTTCTGTACAAGATGATAGCCGTGATAGTAAACAAGTAATAGTAAACAAGAATTCAATTTCAATATTTAATACATTTTTATACCCAAAATTCTGATGCTTGTACAGATTTTTTGTAAAAGAGCAACATTTTTTATTCACATAATATTTATTCTTCCGTGACTCTCATGAGATTTAGAAAAAAAAAATTATTACATTTGCGCTTTATTTGTTCATCCCCCCCCCTTTTTTTTTTTTTTTGCTTGTAGCCATCGATATAAAGAACCTCTTCTCCTTATAAATCAGAATTTTGTGCAACTTTTGTTTGTGAAATCCTGTCTAACCAAAGCATTAATTTCAAATCAATATCATTTCGATCACCAGTCCAAACTGCAATATAAAAAATGGCTGCACATGACGGTAATCACAGTGAATATTATCCAGTTGTGAATGAAGGAAATGTTTAAAAAGTTTAGAAACGTGTTTTTTAATTTTTTATCTTCTATAAAATCAGTTATTTATCATGGCTGCTATAAAATATCACTCCATCAAAAAAGATACATTCGCATTGAAATCACTCAACTTTTTTGACTTCAACACAATTGAAAGATACTATAAAGGCAATCATATTAAATATTTTTTACGAATAAAACTAATCTTCCAATATTTGTAAATTTGTATGTTTAGTTATATTAACGTCCCGTTTAAAGCAACACGAGGGCTATTTTGGGACGGACCTCGTAATTTTGAACCACGGTCAGATGACGAGGACGACATCTGAAGTGGCATCCCCCTCTCCACACCACACCACACCAGCGGGAGGACGTTTGGCCTGACAGATTTAACGTGCAAGAGACCCCCTCACACGACGGATCTTCGGTGGAGTCGAGTCTCGAACCGGAAACCCTCCGGTTCCAAAGCCGAGACCTTACCACCAGGCCACCGCGGCCCTGTATATTTGTATGAAATTCATTCTTGAAACTGAAACATCAAACAATGTGTGTGAAAGGGCTCCTCCCCCCCCTTTTTTTTCTAATTTTTAAAAGCTATATATATAAACTTCTCCTCCCATGAATGGATTGCTCTCTGAAAAGCCTAAAAAAGACATTTAGGTTTGCTTTTTCTCGACCTTGGACCAATTCAAATTATTTGCATCTCATTCAATCGTCGTATGAACTCCACAATTTAAAATCACATGAGTATTATTTTAAAAAGTAATTCTTCTTTAGCTGAGATTAAATGATTTAAGAGATAACTATGTCTACACCCTTCATATCCTCACACTATTATTTGGATTCCATCTAGATGCTATACTCAGTCAAAAATTCAAAATTACGAATTTGCGACTCACTACTGTATATTTAATATTTATTTGGTATACGTGCAATGCAAATAATCGAAAGAATCTCATACATTAATTTATATTTCTTACAACAAAATGAGTACTAAGTCGAAACAATCAACTTACTTTGTGCTCTTTTAACAAGTCTAGTAACTTTTTAAGAATAAATGCTACATTCTTATATTACTGTAATTTCAATTTCGTTTTCTTTCTAATTTCGGAATCTATGACATATATCTTAAAATAGTATATACTTCTATTTTATCAAAATTTTGAAAAGTAATAAAAGTTCAAATTCTATTCTGCTGCATTGAAAAGCTTTGAAAGTTTATTTACAAAACATATAACCGCATTCTGAACAAAGAATTAAAATTGCGTCCTTTGCAAATAAAAATTTTAACAGAATAAACTTTCAATGAAATGATGTCTTGCTCTTTTGCTTGTAATTTTAACGGAAAAAGCTCATAAGATTTTTAATGTTAACAGCCATGTAGTCTGCTTCGTCAGTGTTGACATAGTTTATTACTACTTCCTTCTAGTTGGCTTGGATGTCATGGGAAAATTTATGAGATTGGTTAAACAAACGTTGAATTCCGTATTGCGGATTAATTAATCATTTCAAAAATATTATAAATTCATTTCGTAAAAGAATTACTTTGTTATTCTTGTAATATTTAATTATTTGCTTCAGCGCCTTTAACAAACAGTGGGAGTTATTTACCTGAAACTTCTCCGTATATTCTCTAGGAAAGATGAGTGAGATTTTTTTGTTGTTATTGTTACCATATAAATTTTTTTAACTTTAAGTAAGGCCATGAAAGTACAAGAACGTTTGCTGCTTCATACTGCAATGGAAGAATACACGAGTGTGTAGATTGAACGCCATTTTGTCGACTTATTAAAAATACAATTTGATATAGAACTAAAATTTTAATAGAAAGATCTCAAACCAAATTCCATTTATAAAAGTCAAAATGCTTTTAATTCATGTGAATTTACTTACTGACTGATTCTCAACCCGTAGATAGATTTAAATCAGTGGATTGATCATTAGCCAAAATTTCATAATATGGGTCAGCCTTTTAGATGTCAAAACTATTTATCAAATTTTGTTGACCTAATTATACGTTTTTAGAATCGAGTTTGCTTATAATTGAACAGACAGATAGACTATCTCCATCTAAATGGATTTCGTTCCTAACATGACAGAAATTTGCAAATTTGATATTAAGACCATATAAACTTGTTTAAGTTATTTTCTTCAAAGACAGACAGATATAATTCTAAAATTGAATATTTTACACTCATTAAGATTTGAAACGAACAGATTAGTCAAAATCTTTTGAGATCGGATTTTTGAACAATCACAATACTTTTTTTATACTTTGTAAACGAAAAGGTAAAAAAAGACATAAATATAACGTAAACGAGAAAATAAAAGAGACAGCAAGATCTTGAAGTAACTGATTAGGATCAATCAAAATATTGAAACAAAAACTTCAAAATACATCTATAAAATTATACTTTTATAAAGTTATCATCTCGAAACAAAATGTCGCTGAAATATATATAAAAACTCAAGGTAAACTATGGTTCTGCAACTTAAACTTTGGAGTTCCCCAATGAGGAAATGGAAAAAAATGACTTTATTATTCCCAACACTTTTGAGTCATATCATTTTCAAATTACATCTCATCTCCTTAGAAAAAAAATGCTTAAAAAAATAGAATGAAAATCATTTCCTCAAGAAAATTGGACATGGTGCCCGAAAAGAGAAACTTGGAGAGACGGCCTTATTTATCTTTGAGTATGAAAAGTCGGCAGACACCATCTTCAAAGAAAGGAAGAACGTGTGGAAATGAGTGATTTATTTGAAGGAAAAACGTCTACAAATGAGTGTAGGCGGAGAAAGATCATTATTTGCCTAAGAGCAGCTGTCTACAAACTTCCCTTAATACGTTAATTCTCGTAAAAAGACACTAGCCATTCAGGCGAACAGGTCTCAAGGTATTCAATGCGTGTCGAATGATTCTTAAATTTAAGACGAGATTTGCTTCGCATGTGAAGTAAAAGTTATTTACTTTGGGATTAAATCCTTTTTACAAACAAATAGCCTCTCTCTTTATAGTGCTTTTTTCAAATGAAATGAATAAATTCGATTTGAAGTATCCAATTTTATATTAATTTTATTTGCAAATCACTTAGTAAAAATCTCATGACTTAATAAATAATAATATTTCACCTGTTGCTTTGAATAATTTGTTTAATGATGTAGTTAATTTTGGATTTTTTTCTTATATTTTTAATTTGAACTGTTATTTATTAGATGGGGAAATGGCGGACACGAAAACCAACTTGACTTTGGAAACAGATTCAGTGAATATTAGTGCTATGTTTTATATCATATAAAACCTATCAATTTTTCTAAATATTTTGTGAAACGTTATATGTCAGGTTAATTCGCGTAAAAAGACACTCATCATTTAGTTCAACAGGTCTCAAGGTATTCAGTGTGTGTCGAGTGACTCTTAGACTTAAGATGAGATTTGCTTCGCATGCGTGGAGTTAAAGTTATTTATTTGGGATTAAATCCTTTCTGCAAACAAATAGACTCTTTCTTGTGGTTTGTTTAAATGAAATGGATAAATTCGACTCCAATTACATTTATTTAATTATATCCAATTACATTTATTTTATTTGCAAATCCCTTTTAAAAGATCTTATGAATTAATAAATAAAGTTAAGTTTTCACCTGCTGCTTTGAATAATTGGTTTAATGATATCGTAGTTAATTTTTTTTTTTCAGTTTGGACTTATTGTCTTATCAGTGCTGTTTACTGGATTTGGAAATAGCTGACACAAATGCCATCTTAACTTTGGAAAAGGATTCAATGAATACTATTGTTATGTTTAATGTTATATAAAACCTATCAATTCTAAATATTTTGTGAAATATGGATAATCTTTTTCAAAGTTGTCCTTTCTTTAAAATAATGAACAATTATAATTTTTTAGAAATTGCATAGTTAAAAAACTTTCCTTCATCTATCGACGCTAAAACTAAATGGCATTTTCTAAAGTTTTCTCTAATTAGGAATCTTAGAAGAACCTGAAATCTATTCAGTAAAAACATTTTTTAAAGCCAAGACATTTTAAACTAGGGATCACAAAAATCGCAAAGAATTTTCAGACCATAGAAACTAACAAACCAAAATTAATCAAAACAAAAACTGTTTCAAACGAATGGAAGTGGTCTAACAGAAACGTTCTTGTAAACTCTCTAACAAACGTAGTTTTGTAATATTAAGCGCATGCCATTAACGAACAAGAGCTACAAAAGAATGTATTAGTGTGTAATGACTGGCGATTAATAACTGGGAAATGGTTAAATAGAATAATCAGATATCTCTTTTGGGACCTTTCAAAACTTAAATTTGACACAGAACTACAATTATAGACAAAAAATCGTGCCAAATTTCATATATATGAGTCAGCTACATTTCAGACGTTTACATGTTGTGAAGTACAGAGCTCAAATTTCTTAATTTTCTACATTTTAAATGTTAAATCTGCGCACTAAATTTTATTCATGCATCTTGTAGATATCATGCTAACTTATATTCGAATAATCGGACAGACAAACATGACTTGCCTCATTCAAAGTTTCATGGAAACCTACCTATTTGGTTATGCCATAATTAACTTGCCATAAATCTGCTATACCACATATACCTGCCATAAATCTGCTATTATCTTATATACCTACCATAAAACTGCATAGGTTTAATTTCATTTCCCTTTTTTATAGTTATCGTTATGACAGAAAGATAAACAGTCATATTTCAAAAAACCATTTTTGGACTCAGGGAAGTCTGAAACATGGAGGGAAAATCATCGAAATCATATTTATTTGATATAAAAGTATTAAATAAAATATTTGATTAATTAACGCTTTTTTAGCATATTTTGTTTTGTGAACATGTAAATATGAACTGGAATATTTTGAAGATGAATATTAAGTGGGAAAAAGTCTGTTTTTTTTTTAAAAAAAAGGTTTCTTTTAATTTTTTGTTTAAGTAAGTTTGCTTTCCGAATAAAAAAATATTTTCAGGATGAGTTTATATTTTCGAAAAATAAATACTGAATTATTTTATCATACCTAATTTATGCCACTGAATAATGGCTCTGGAAATAATTAAAAAAAAAAGAGGCGTACAACTAATGCTGGATCGAATATATATAACAGGTAAAGTTTAAAATCCGGAGTTTTATAGAATGCCTGTGAATTTTTAAACGAATTATGGAACGATTAATATTACACACATTTCCTAGGCATTTTAGGTTCGAGACTCGATTTCACCAAAGATCCGCCGTGTGAGGGGGTCTCTTGCACGTTAAATCTGTCAGGCCAAACGTCCTCCCGCTGGTGTGGTGTGGTGTGGAGAGGGGGGTGCCACTTCATGTGTCGTCCTCGTCATCAGACCGTGGTTCAGAATTACGAGGTCCGTCCCAAAATAGCCCTCGTGTTGCTTTAAAACGGGACGTTAATATAACTAAACTAAACAAACTAAACTAATCCTAGGCATTTTATTCAACAGAAAATGACAAACGGTTTAAATATAAATGCTTCCTTCATTTCTTTCACATATCCCATAATAAAATGCAATTTTAAATAAAATTTTTTACTTTCTTTATATAACAAATGGGCTCATATTTTATTTTTATTAATAAAAAAGGGCATAAATATTATTTTTAATAACTTTAATTGTCCTTTACATGTTTTAAATAACATATTTACTTACTTATTTATTTTTACTCTTTACACTATCTATTATTTTTCTTTTACTTATACTATCTTTCTAATTTTTTTCAAAATAAAAATTGTATGGCTGTAGAATGTTAGCCTTTTAAATAAAAGGTCTTATCAAAACCTTCTTTTCCTTCTTAATCTAAATAATATTTGTTATTTTATAAAATGCTTATGTAATACAGACAATGCTCCAAGAAGTATGCAGCATATACAAGAAATTCTCATATTTCATTTTTTTATTCTGTAGAATGTTGGCGGTTTATATATTGCCAGCAACATAACCAACACAAAACTAAAATATGTCTTAATATTTTCTGAGAAAGATAAATAAACATTTATTGTGTTTTCGACTGAAGCATTGTTATTTTTTGTTTTACGCTTAAACTCTAGGGAATTAAATTGAAAAGATTTTTTTTTAAAGAAAAGGTTGTTGAAATCATATCTAAGAATCAGGCTCAAAGCATTTTCAGATTAAAACCTTGAATTCAAGATAATTTGATAAAATCGCATTCATTACGTCATTTCTTTAGATTTTTTTCAATATTTTAAAAGGCAAAAAAGTAAATCCAAACAGAAGAACATAATGTAATTCCAGTCTCAAATAAAAGTTTATTATCAAATATCATTGATTATTTCATGATTAAATGTAAACATCTTGACTGAGGAAAAAAATTAAATAATTTTCTTTGAAATACCAAGTTTTAATGCCATTATCACAAACAATAATCCTACTTTTATCTGTTGAAAAAGAAATTTGAATGCCGTTTTTTCAGAAATCTACCACGTATCAAATTTAGACAGAAAACAATGAGCAGGTTACATACAGCTTGGTTCCATTACGAATCGAATGCATTTCTCATGTTCTTATTCTTCATCTCGATTATTTAAAAATGACTTTAAGCCAAATGCCAGATAATCGAAGAAAGGCGATGAATCATGCTGGATCGAGTGAAGTGATACGGCACATAAACACAATGTGCAATGATAACTGATATTTTAAATATATTTCTTGTCCTTCAGCTGGGTGCGATGATAAAATGTCACTTCTTCGGACATATTGATTCATGCATATTTCGTTAAGCAAGATATTTGAAAAATATCTAAATTATAAACCCTTTACAGCAAGCAATTTTAAAATTAATATTTTTTATTATTAGAAACGAATGTCATTTTATTGAAACTATATTCAACAAGCTTATAGTATTTCATATTTTCTGCATCAAAATCACAGGAATCTAAAAATAAAAAATACATGACGCATATCATATTTTCAGCATAATATCTGTAGCTTTTTTTCTTGTCATAAAGCATTTAAAAATTTCATTTCTTTTCAAGGGGTTGTTCATGGTGACTGCTGAAAATCTGTGATTTTTGAAAAAGACTCTGACTTTTTCC
>JAPMOQ010000382.1:460977-493993 GCA_026543055.1 Argiope trifasciata | reverse complement strand
TGACTTTTTCCAACATCATTTCATTTCTTTTCATTTTCACTCTTTTTCTATACGACTGGGATTATATTTTTAATTCAGGGGATCTTATACCATTATTTTCATGCATAATATTGAAAAAAGTCCATTAATAGTAACGATTTCTTTAAAAAAAATTGTAAAAGTTATTTTGATTTTAAATAAATTGGTCCTTCAATGAATGGTTTTCCTGTATTAATATTATTGCAAAAGAAATCACAAATAAAAGTGGAATGGAGCAAAAGAATATTACTCCTGTAGTTCATTAATAGACAGATTTCTGGGGTCAGTTTTGGCACTATATCTACACCTTTCTAAAGATGATTCATCCATTCTTTCTTTATTTGAGAAATGGGCGAAATCTTTCTAGTTTCTTTGAGAGAGCTGAGAAAACCCAATGGTTTTTATACTCCTCCGCTTTATTTTCCTAAATACCAATTTTATTTATTTAAGAGAAAGTTACATAATCGTGTGCAAGGAATTTGACGAATCATTTCAACAAGGAATGAAAATCAGTTAACTGACAATATTCTCTCCACCAGATAAGAGAGTATAGTAAATATTGTATATCTATATGGAAGAAAATTGGGAGAAATGTGTAATTTGTATTTATTACATTTGTTACTTTCAATGGAAATTAGGTTCTGATTTTGGGAAACTAAGTTTTCGGTCCCAAGACCCAATTTCATGAACGATCCCTCGTGTTAACGGGGTGTTATTACCTTAGAAGATCAAGCGACCTCCTGGCGTTGTGGTGTGGAAATTTTAACATTGGAACGCAGGTTCATGTGCCACGCTGTTCATCTTATCTTGGCTCAAAATAACGTGAACCATCCGAAATTGTTATTAGTTTGACTTCGAAACAATATGCTCATCTATGTTAAGGTAAATAACGGACCTACGTTTTCTATCACATTCCATTGTTTATTATTTACGGTTACGAAGTCATGTGGTGTTGAATAGCATTGTAATATTTAATTGTTTAAACTGAGATAAGAGACGAGCATCAAGGTATACAAGTTTATTGTTTGATATTTGTTGTTATTATTGAGGATGATATAACAAGTTTGTTTATTTAAACAAATCAGGATAACGGTAATTTCGTCTTCTTTAATTAGCATAGTTTGATTCCAAAGAAATTTCTGCAACACTCATTTTTTATTTCTGTGATAATTTTGCAATCGTTCTGTTTAGTTAACCGTGTAGTCGAATTCCGAAAACATGAATGAAAACCCAACTGCAAAAAGCTGATATGATGAACAAGACACAATGTTATGGCAAATAATTGCAAAGTATTTTGTATAGATTCTCTAAACACATATTGCATGTTAACAAAATGGCTTACGCGAAGGTGTAAAATTTAAGAAAAATGGCAAATCAGGGAATAATATCAATAGGTAAGCACAATAAAGTTACGACCGTCTTAAATAAGTATTCAGGATTAAACAGACTGGCCATCTTCTTAGGGCTCAGTTCTAATGACCAACCTCCTTCCATAAGCAGTATATTTCGTTATCGGAACGGGGTAACTCAATCCTACATCATTACCGTATACACCTGAAAAGCAAGAACCTGCTTATTTCTACGGCAGTTACTCACCCACATACTCATGACGGTCTTTCATGGCATTTTATCAATGAATAACTAAGAGCAGTTTTAACTTAGTAACGGACAACAGACTTGATATCTTTTTGAAAACGAATTTCACAAAGGAACTATCATTCAGAAACCTTACCAAAAATAATAGGCTTAATTTTTATTTGGAAGCTTATATCACTCTTTATTTTGATATTAAATGAAAAAATTGATTTTTTTTCCCTTGCTTTCATGTATTTGGAATATTTCAACATCCTACTGTCGTCACTAGTTAAGGATTGCTGCTGTATTTCGGAAATTCCTAATACGTATCAAAATTTATTAGTTTATTAATATTTACTGAGAATTCCATTAAAATTTTTTCCTTTAGTGTGAAATCTGGCTGTTGAAGATAAAATTAAGAGATTAAAAACCTACATATAATATAAAATTAATAAAATTTTGTATACACTGCTTAATTTTTCTATTTAGTATTTCAATTTTCAGATTTTATTTCTAGCAAGAAAGTATTTCACACGTTTTGACTTATTGCGGTACTTGCAAAATTAGAAGGAAAAATAATATACTAATGAAGGATTTGCTCTTTGAAAAACTGTCTAAAATTAGGGAAACATTCATTCTTGGATGGAATGCCAAACAAAATTGACTAAAATAGAACAGTAAAAATTTCTAATTTTTACAAAAATAGAACAGTTTTTAAAAATACACTTTTACTATTGTACTGAAAAGTATAATGTTTTTAGGTTTAATTATTTTCTATTTTGTGGTCTTGAATTAATAATTCATGAGGTATTATAGCATCTCGAAATCAGTTTTCTCAAATTCATTATAAAATTAAGGAAATTTGATTAAGTAAGAGTAGTGATACAATTCCTTGCGTAATCAAAATCTAATTAAATGTATAGATTCAACGAATAGATTCAGATAGTGTACTGTCATCATAAACACAAATTTGTACAAGTTTTAACACTTTAGGATGAGAGTAAATGATTCTGGAATTCCATTTTTCACAAGGATCAAACAAATCAATTTAACTAAAAGTGTGTAATGATCAGCCAACGAGAAGCATAGAAAGAAAGCTGTATAGCTTCTTTTAAATTTTACAAATTTAAAAATCTAGCAAGTAATTAGAAACATAATTCTTCACATGTGAGTGTAAAAGTTCAAAGCAATGTCTCATGCGTTTCAAATGGTAAGCGATATTTGAGAAAATATTTTGAGATTATCTTATTATTTTGAAATTTAAAAAAATCTTTCAAGAATGGGAAAATTATGCCATTTTGCTCTTGTTAATTCATGCTTACCATCAAAATTCAAAAGTCTGGTTATGACGATGCGCAACTATCATAAGATTTCAAGTTTATTAACAGAAAATGAAGGTTAATTTGGTGTAGATAATTTGACATTCGCCAAGTTAACATGCATAATAATTAACTTGGTAAAAAATAGAAAATGGCATTGGAAGGACAATATTATTTAAGCGTAATGATTTGGTTGATTTGAAGAGAGGAAACTCTTTCTAAGCTCGATGTTAAACAGATAACATCAATTATTTAGCATTTGAATTTAAATTTTTTTTAAATAATTAGTTTCAAGTAACTGTACCAAAGCTCTGTGAAAGAAATTGAAAAGCTAGAATCCTTGTGGGTCACAGAGAAATGATTTAATTAGACGATCTGTTATGGCTGTCCATCTGGAAGTCAATGACTTCACTTGTAATTAACACTAATTAGAACCTTTCCCTTGACACGCCAGAATAAGAAAATGAAAAATCTCACACTTAACTTTATTTTTTATTTATATTACATTTTACGCTACGTTTTTGACAACCATATAAAAGAAATAAAGGACGACTTTAAAAAAATCGTAATTAAAAGAAATTAAAAATAATTACGTTAGAATTTAACTTTTACATACAAAACTGAAATCCGTATAAGTTCTTATGACCTCTTCAATTCATTTTTGGGCTCGTTTCTTTTCAATACATTATTCTATATATCGTTAAAAATTGTATTAAGTATTTTTCCAGTAATTAGTTCATTCTGAAAAAGAAAGTTGCTTTTAATATACCGGATGATTATGATGAAAGATCCACTTTAAAATAGTCTAAAAACGAAAACTACTGTACCAAATGTTGTCAAACTTGGGAATAATGTAAAGGAGGTCGTGGAAATTTCATTTCCACCAAAACAAATTTCAAAAACTTACCAACAAGGGGTAGCTGGCGATGTGTGCAGTATTGTTAAGCAAAATAAGGTATGAAGATATCGATTAAAAATGCATTTAATCGTTTCTGAAACGCGTTAAAAATCATGTTTAGTGTATTATCTCAAAAGCACTGTTTATGGTGATAATCTAAACAATGTGGCGAAACTGAAAGATGCGATACAGTGACATGTGCAAAACATTCGTCCTGATATGCTGTTGAGAATGCAGTAATCTTATTTAACTTCAGAAAATGGTGGCCATTGAACATGCTTTGTAACACGTTTCAGGAGCGATTAAACATTTCATGTCCTATTTTGCTTTAAAATATTGAATACAGCGCCATTTCCCCTGGTGGTGAGTTTATGAACTTTTTATTTGTATTTTGACGGAAAAGAAATCCCCATAACCTTCTTTAAACTATTATCAAGTTTGATAATATTGTGTCCAGTAGTTTTTCTTTTATGACGATTTCAAAGTGAAACTTTAATTATAGCCACCCTGTATATCAATGATCATTCTACATGGTTTGAAAAAAAATTACGTAATAATTTTTTCTGAAAATTCTGGAACTTTGATCATCTGAATTTCCTATTTTTTGCCTTTTCTACTCTTAACAATAAGGATGATAGGGGTTTTCACGTAGAAGAAATTGTGTAAGTAATCTACATCTACCATATTCTCACTTGAAGTTATTTTGAATTTCAATAACACATTTTAAATTATTATAAATATGAATATTTATAGTGAAAGCTCAAAAGATACTCTATCGTGAATATGTTAGCGATAATGTATGAAACTACTAAATTCTGTTGAATATCTAAGTATTTTCAGACAGTGTGAAATATGATAATTATTTGTATATATATTATACATTTTCCTTTTGCATTATATGCATTGCCTAAGCATCCTGTAGAATGACAAATCCTATTTCTAAAATGTACGAAAAGAAGGTCATCATTAAGGTATTTATTTATTTCAAGGCATGTATTTTACAAAGATATAAATGTTATTTGGGGAAAAAATTGTAAATGACTGTTATTACAGACTTTTCATTCATACTGTATAATCGAGCATGTATTTCATACTATGCTGAATTTTATAGAATAGTGAGAAAATGTGTGAAATATTAATCATTTCATACTATATCTAAGCATTTTGTACAATGCCTGATTTCACACTTTCCCTGTCACATATACATTCAATAATTACTAATGCATTTTTAAGTAAGGACATTGAATCTGCAATAGAACACGGTAGACTATTTATCACTATGTACTATAAAAAGCGTTTGGTTTTATTTCCCCAAAAAATTTTAAGTCGTGTATTAAAATGTACATCATTCTGTTACTAAATGGACATCATTCTAAACATGGAACAATTCATTGAATGCTTAGGACCTCCATTGTGATACCTACTAATAAGTGATTAGTTTGTAGCTTGTTACAACGTACAAATACAACTTCATATCACAAATGCAATTTGGTATGGTCTATACTTTGCCATGGCTGCCAGTAACCAGATCCATCACAAAAATGATTTATAAATAAATATATTTTACATAAGTTTTGTAAAAAATGTTTCATAATTTTTGTAAAATATTTTCCTACATCATTTTTGCTTAAGCCGATTGATTATCCATTTGCACAAATTTAAGATTTACCAAACAGGTACTCAATTTTTGTCTGTTATTATTATTATCATTTCATCACAAAATAAAAATTTTTAGTTAAACTTAAAATGTACGCAATACAGTTTGAAATAAAAAAAATGATAATAACAATCGCCATCAAAGCCTTTATATTATCATTTTATCTCATATTTCTGATTAAAATACAATTTTTACGAGATCTGCACAGTGATGGTGATTCAGCTTAGAAATTAGGAGAGCTGCAAGGAATTATTTTCAAGATTTTTCAATCTTA
Organism: Argiope trifasciata; assembly: GCA_026543055.1. NCBI lineage: Eukaryota > Metazoa > Arthropoda > Arachnida > Araneae > Araneidae > Argiope > Argiope trifasciata. The sequence goes on along the minus strand of JAPMOQ010000382.1, from coordinate 488,252 downwards.
AAAAAAAATACTTTCCTGAAATTGTCTGAAGGTTATTATTTCAGGTTATTATATTATATTACATGCTATTATATTATATTACATGAAGGTTATTATATTACATGTGAAATGTGTAATATTTTATATAATTAAGCTTATTAAATAACCAGTATAAAATATGAATTCCTTGTAGTTTAGTCAATTATGTGAATATTAAGTATCAGGGCCCTCCTCACACTTCCATCTTCACCTAGTCGGCTTCATAATGTTTTTGCAATAATGAATATCAAATATGGTCTGTGGCACAAATTTGCAGCTTTTATCGTTTCTACATATAAGAATCAATAATAATTTATCCCTTATAAAAATTTTCATCTGAATGAATGCTCAAGGAAATTACTCACGTAACTTTCTTTCAAAGAGTAATTAACAAAAGAAAACGAAAATTCAATAAAGTATCTATCTTTCTTTTAATGAAAAAACAATTAAAAACAAAACTCTAGTGAAAGAAACGGAAACAGGAAAAAAACAAGTGTAGGATAGCAAATTTTGGATGCAAGTGAAGAAAAAGGGATCAGCGCTTCAAGCCATGTCTGCACTAATTGAAGCTCTAACATCTAAATTCAAAGGAAAAAAAGAGTTTCTTTCTTAAAAAAAGATAATTAATTAATTGAGTGCACAATGGACTGCAAGGCGAATTGTCCAATCTGAGTTTCTCTTGCTTGTCAGTTTTTTTTTGTATTTTATTTCTACGATTTTATTGCTTTTTCCTGCTCCCTTTAATCATCAAATTCGGCCACGGTGACCTGGTGGTAAGGTCTCGACTTCGGGACCTCAGAATTTCAGGTTCGAGATCCGATTTCACCGAAGAATCATCATGTTAGTGGTTCTGGTGCACATTAAATCCATCGAGGCCATATATCCTCCCTCTGGTATACTATGGAAATTTGGAGAAGGTAATTTTAGTTCAGGTGTCGTCCTCTATATCTGAACATGGTTCAAAATTCCGAGGCCAGGGTCAAAATAGCCGTTGTGTTGCTTTGAAATGGATGTTAATATAACTAAACTGATCACCAAATTCTCAGAGTGCCAGAGTAAGTAAACAGAAAAAGAAATGGAAGAGAACAGAAATTCGTTTAAAAAAAAAGAAAATTCATTTTTTAGAAATAAGTTCAGGGGTGATGTAGTTCTGCAACCCTAACGGATAATTAGCCACTGATACTGGATAAATTATCAAAAGAGGCGAATTAAACAAAAATTCATAAGTAATACAATAAGGAAATTCATCATTTCACGTCTCAGACAATATACTACTCAGACATTTATTTCTCGCTTAAAAAGCTAGAAGAGAAAGAAATCTGTGAAGGAACATAGACGTTATACTTATCAGATGAGGATATTAAACTGATAGAGTGTAATTAATTCTTCCAAATAATCTATTCGAAATATTCTTCCAAGTTCACTCATGAAATAATCTTCACGACTGATTTTGGTTTTCTTTTTTCAATTTTACTCTGGAATACTAACCATCTTAAAGTATGAAAGACTTGTTTTGGTTTCAGTATGTCAGATACTTTCTGGGGCGTTTTTATCTCTAACTGGTAAATGCGTTATGCATTTAAGCATAATCCTGCTTCGGTAATTCATCATCAAAAAAGCGGAATAATTATTTTGATCCAAGATCATTAATAAAGACAAGAATGTTGACAAAGAGGGTGTTTCTTTTTATTCAGTTACGTTTATTAAGTTTATTAAAATAAGTCCAGGCATTGTATCTTTTTATTAAGTTACGCCTATAAGTCAAGGAGAGACTTTTTAGAAAGGGATTTGGTTAATATTTAAGAAGTAACTCAAAAGCTGTAGCTGAGCAATATTTCACGCAATAAAAGATAATTACATTTTTACACATTTTTTCGAATTCAATGATCGTAATAAATTTTACAATTATGGATAAAGAAATAAAATGATTGCGAAATATAAGAATTTTTTTAAAAAGATAAACTAATTGATTTAAATCTAATTAAACATTTAATTATGATTCAGAAAGTAAATTGATAAAGTATTATGTAAGCAAACCAATGCTTTATCTATATAGAATATTTTTTACAACTCTGGTAGAAAACAACTAATACTCACAATATTTTCTACACCTCAAAAATAACTATGAAGGTCAGGTGTTTCATTTCTCTCCAAACTTTTGTATCACACTTTACAACTTGTGACTGACAGCGACCTACTGTCATTTTATTTCAAATAATGAAGGATATTTTAATGAGGATTTATTTCCCATCCATCGGAAGGAAGAGACTGATCTCAAAGATCATGATGGCCTCGTAGTAAAGTCTCGGTTTCCAAACCGGAGGGTCGCATACTCAAGACTTAATTCTACAGAAAAAAAGACTATTCTTACATACCTAGAGCACACATTAAATTTGGGGAGGGGGGAATAGAGCATTCTCCTACTAGTGGGATGCGAAAGTCTAACTAGATAGATACCATGCTCATTCTCTTATCTCATTTCAAAATTAGAGGGATCGTCCCAAAATAACACTTGTGTAGCTTCAAAACAATGATGAGCCATACGGGAAAAAAACCTTTGAAATATCTATTTAACCAGATGATTTATTCTAAACTTTCGTCCTTATGATTCTCAAATGACTGAACTTACAGAGGAACAATGAGAGAGAAAAGAGATTAAATGAAAATTAAATAAGTAAATTACATCCAAGAGATAAACAAAATGTGATTCTTAAACTGATCATAGTCACAATTAAAGATACTGTTCGTTTCAATATCCTGAGAAGACCACTTTTTTTTCATGATGTCTCACTAAGAGGTAAGACGCGGAAGAATGTGTGCATTCCCGGAATTTATTTGGTTGTTGAATGTAATCATCTCCTTTCATCGTACCTCTCAACCCTATTCAATCGAATCAAACTCTTATAAACGCATGCGCAAAAGTGCGGAGGACTTAAGAATTCGTCGGCAAACAATACATACAATTAAAACACAAAAGTTCCAAAATATTAACCTAATAATAATGAAAATTCCCAAAAATTAATATTATTATATACATTTAATGAAAACTTTTTCCGGGGAGACTTTTCCTGATGACATCACATATTTGCCGAATGATTTGAATGCTTCCCTTAGAAAAATATTTTCACAAGGGCAATTAAAATTAGACGATGAAAAAAAGGCTTAGCTCACTTATGAAATATTCGGACATGCAAAAACTCGTAGCTTAACAATTTTATCAGTTTCTCCATCACTCTATAAGCGTTCTTCACCCGTTATCGAACTTACATCATGCCATATTCGTACATTTCTGTAAATTATGTGCACTTGACATTAATACAGTTATTTCACATTAAAATATGATGTAATAAATAAATTGTTGCAAGGGTAGGAGAACGTATTGGATCATGGGAATACCTATCACTGAGTTCATGCAATACTAACTAAAGTGAGTTTGCATTTTACCAAGCAGATTGGGAAAAGTATAGTCTTCTTCCCTGAATCTCTTCCAAACCATCTCAACTTCAGCAGAAACAAAATTGCTGAAGAACATGCACAGCAGAGTACCACACCATCTTCACTGTATGCCGTAGAGTGCAAGCTTAAATGCCACTGTATGTTGACATACAATCATATGCCTCTATGTGCTGACATATAATCTTGCTTACAAGAATTATTCAAATGACTAGCTTCGAATTCATCCTCACTGAATAATATCCTCAATCTAATACTATAATACGAGGAATGGTTGTCAAGTCGAAAATCGCCCCAGAATTAATAAACTCCGGTAAACTTGGGGGTCTGGGGTTTTTGGCCACGAGGAATCGATTGGCGCTGGTTTTGAAGCGCTACGGTCCAGCAGTTCAGAGTTACAGATAGGATATTTTCAAACTTTATTAGTTCGCCATAATGGCTACTTAAATTTTCAAGCGGTAACGTGCTGCCATTTATAGCCAATATGGCGAACTAATAAAGTTTTATGTTTATGCTGTTATAGGTTTATAATATGTTTCTTATGTATGTATATATGTTTGGTTTTTCTAAATAAATTTGTCAAAAATATTGAACTTCAACACACTTCAATCTTTACCTTTACTTTACCTTTGTATAGAATAGTTCCCTTTCCAAACTCTAACTTTGTTTAGAATAGTTTACAATGGTGCACTTTAACCGGTTATCTTTTCACCAATGGTTTCACAAATTTTCTTATGGCACGTATTGTTTTGATAAATCACAATTGAAAATTTAAATCTTCGAGTTAGCTTCGATACCTGTTTTCTCCGAGCGGAGCTCGGTCACCCGCTGGTATGATTAAATGCAAGGATCATAATGGTTGAATTTTTTTATAAGTGACTTAGTAGTTACCTGTCTTCCCGACAACGGAAAAAGAATTATCTACACTCCCAGATTATCCAAGTCCAACGAAAAAAGAAATAGAGTACACTCACTACCTTGAAATCTCAAAATAAAACTTTTTAGTACACCCTACGAAATATAGAATTTTTTTTTCTACTAACGAAATACTGAACTGTTTTCTAGACGATATTTAAGTATTCTACAATATTGTTTCAGGACATCTTGAATTTCCTTTCAATCTTGAATTTCCCGTTTCTATTAAGTATAAATGTATAGATTTTTTAATATGTTAAAATATATGCCAGTAAATATAGCATTTGGAACGGCTTTTAGGTATTTATATTTAAATTTATACTTTTTTTTACTTTGTATTTTTCTTCTATTCTTGATTTCAACTTTTATGTCATAGTCATAATATTTTTCAATCCAATAAATGAAACTCTATACTTACCGTCTAGACAACACTCTAGTATAGTTCATATATCAGTTCATATATCAGTTTTCTAATCTTTTATAATTTCCCTTTTAACTACCATATCGTTTCGAATTCTGAAGCATAATTAAGCAATTTTGAACGGAAGGATTTAGTATTCAGTAACAAAAATAATTAATAATGATTCTAACAACATCTATTGATTCCTTTATGTACCTCTGAAATGTTTTGTAAATAAAACAAAAAAGATCATAAATTTTATTCGACACAGAGCCATTACTAATTTGATAGGATAAAAGTGTCTTTCCTCAATATTCATGTTTTTCAGTAATCACGCATTTTACTGTCTTCTCCTGTCCTAGTCACCTGATTTTTTTTATTCTGTCTACATGCCTTAAAAAGACGTATCAAAAATGAAACATTTGATTTTTTTTTTACAAATTTTAAATATTGACAAGCAAAGAAAATAATTTGAAAAATATTAATTTATTGATAAATAACCGTTTATCTTAGTTTCAAACTCACAAGGATTAAAAAAAAAAAGGAAAATCCACATTTTGTTTCAAATTGTACATTTGAACAATATTATTTAAATCCTTTTTGGTCCAACTTAGTTCATTGATTTTATCAGGAAGTTCCACTAATGAATAAGTGCCTATTTTTTTCTTTTTTTTTTTTTAAACGCTTTCCTAAAATGAAAATACAGAAACAGAGTATGAAAAATTTACTTATCCCTCACTCATCAAGGCTCCAGTCAGGAAATGGACAAATTCGACTTTCTTGAATAACCTAATGTTCATATTTCATATCCAAAATCCTACTTACAAACCAGTTCGAAAAAATTTAACATATTAACAGATGACTATAACATATCTTCACATATTATCATATTTTTATGATAAATAATCTGCCTGTTAACTTTTATAATAAATTAATCTGTAGAGAACGATTTAACTCTTTTCAAGGTTTGCATCCAATTTGTAAGTTGTCAGGAAGGTGCAAAAAATTTATTTTCTTCCGATTCATGTATTCTTCCAAAATTAGATTTGCTTGAATTTACCCACTGGTAGAACTCTGAATATAAATAATGATTCGAATTTAAATTTTTGTACAGAAAAAGACTATGTATTTCTCTTGCCCGCATCTTCTGTACATGAGACTAGAATATGTTAAGCAATATCTGAATTTTCAGTTTGCTCAATGTTGGCATTATCGATACATCGCTGAACCCTTAACTTCTCAGAATTCTATATGTTTCTTCAAAGTAGAAGTATCTAACGATGAGTAGCATTTTTACTAACAGCTTTTCAGCTTTATTTATAAAAGTTGAATATACATTGTTCTTAAAATCAAATAACCTCTCAAAAACGGTTTATAGCCCGTGGTTGAATAGCAATCTCTCAAAAAAATTTCAAATTTTAAAAAATGTTTATTTTACAAAACTATGTAAAAAACATTTTAAATCTTTTTAAAATTCTATGATTTATCTCAAAATAGATTTGATATCATAGTGGCAATGAAAAATAAGTCATAGAGGTAAATTTATACTTTGTTTCTAATGTAACTACGCACGAGACAATCCGACACCATTATCAGCATCAGTGTAAAAGCGCATTTCCAACTTTAGGGTAAATATTTTTAATTATGACAAACGGAAATACAAGATTAAGAGATAAATTTAATTATACCATTAAGTTTAAAAAATGTCCGAACTTATTTTATAATGAACGAATGAATGTAGATAGGGGTTATTACAGAGACGACTTTTCCATCTCAGATCAGGGGCTGTCCTCATTATCTGACCTCAATTCAAAATTACAGGTTCATCCCAAAACAGTTCTAAGGTTGCTTCAAAAAAAGGGCATCAATATAACTAAACTAAACCCTTTCATTTAGAATGTATAATGAAGTAAATGTTTTAAATAATATAAGCTCATTGCAGTAAATTAAATTTTAATTTAAAAATATATAAAATGCTATAAAGTATAGAATGCATTCTGTTTTTTTTAAATTTCAACCTTACTTGGGCATAATATCTGATGGTATACCTTAAGGAAAGCAGTGAGAGTGTTATTTCATTGAGTTTCTTGCACTCTTCCCCAATACGGTATATTTTTCGTTTATCTTCGTCGTATAATGAAGGAAATTGAATTTTTTTTCTATCACCAACTTCAACCATTATCTAATTGAATTCATATAAATACAGATCTACAATTTTGATATTAAGATTTTTACAAAAATTCAATAATCTAACTTGTTGCGTTTTGGAATTTTGAATTTCAAACTCCTCGAAGGATCGAAAAGTAATTAACTCAATTGCAAAATTCTTTATCAATGATTTTTATTCAGAATTTTACATTGGCCTATAAATTTGGTTGCACAATCATACGAGGAACATGGGGTTATGTTTCTCAGTTTGCATTTTTTAAATGCATTAAAGGAAAATAAGTATTTCAGTCTGTTCGTGCCTTCAGATGAGTATGAAGAGACTGTCTTAAGTAGACTTTTGAGTGGTGTTATCTTACCTTTGATATAGATATCTAATTTTTTTGCAATGACAACACACTAAATTTTATTTTCCTAATTCATTTCGTTTTTTTATTTATCATATTCAGAGATTTTCATAATTTCAAAAGTGTTTTTTCGTACTCGTTGAAATCAGTGATCCGACGAGATGTCGAGATGTAGCTTGTTGTCTATTGTAATACATTCTTTATACTTCAGATTCAAGAAAAAAAAAAGTAAATGTGCTTTTTAGATAGGTTACAGCTTCATGAAAAGTGAAATAATCGGTGCAAACTAAGTCCCACATGTAAGGCAAACTGAAAGTTATGAAATACTTCATAAATTTAAAACTAGACGATAGAATTGCGTTTCCAGCTTTCATTTTTAAAATGAAATAATTATATTAAAAATATCGTTTCATTTCTAATAAAGCCTTTAAGGTTACTCTTTTAAATTTATAGAGCTTACACTTCAAATTACATTTAATTATAATCATAAAAATAATCAATGCATGTAGAATTTTGGGACTTTCTTTTTAGTCGGGAATATGTTTTTTAAAATAATATCCCAGAATAGTTACTAACATAATTTAAAAAAGGGAAGATTCACATTTTTGTCCTAACAGAGCAGTAAGTAACCAGTTTAATAAAGAGAAATGGCAAGATCTAAAACCAGTTATCAAACTTTTATGATGGTAAACATAGGTATGAGAGGAAAAAGGCTGGAATCTGGCCTAAAGTCTTGTCACTCAGAGACAAAAGATATCGAAATTAGCATCATCAAAAAATCCTCAAGTAAAAAAATTGTGCAAACGACTGTTTAAATGCTTGCAAGGAAGACCACCTGCAATAATATAACTCAAACATGGAATTTCCATTATAATATCCATCTATATTTCCGTTTTTACATTCCTTCGGATTTGGATAGATGAAGAAGAATTTTTATTTTTATTTATTTAATTATTTATTTTAAGAAAAAAAAGACATGTTTCAGAGATAAAGTTCAATAATGAAATACTATAAAAGTAGCACAGAAAGTAAAACAATATAAAGAGAAAAAAATATAAATTCACCCTCATCAGCAGAAAATCTTCAACCAAAAAAAAATTATACAAGTGACTGGTTTCAAAAATGTGTCCACATTCAGAAAAACTTATTAAGCAGATATAATCCGGAATATTTTCAGAAAATTTAACAATCGATGAAGTTATGGTACGCTATTTTGGTAAACAAAACTGTAAGATATGCATAAAAAATAAACCTGAGAAATTTGGATACAAGTTATGAATGTTGACATCTTGTAATGGATATCCCTTATTATTTCTAATCAAGTGGCCAAGAAAAATTTATGGAACCACATTTTCAACGAGTTGCGGAATCTTTGCTCTCTGTTGTGAAAAATCCTAAGTTTCATGGGATATATATGCATAACTTTTTCATTTAACACAGGTAACATTAAAATTTCTCAGGTCGATTTCAATAAGTTACCATGGCGAAACAATTCCGAGAAAGTGGTATGCTGTAGAATAATAAAGAGCTTCTTCTCCTAAATTGTGAGCATTTATTAGTAAAAAATAATAATAACCTAGATGACCTTCAAAAGCGATGTCAGTTAAAATCTTGATTGAAAAAAACCCTATTACAATTTGAAAAATGTGTAATGTTGGACTATGTAGAGACGTTTTTTCATATTTTCATCTATAAAATCTTTTTTAAGGTTAGCCAAACTTCATGAATTTTAATAGAGTACTGGACCTTTGTCCTGTTTATAAGGCAGTCTGTGTTTCAAAAAAATATTTAAATTTTTGCTTTATATATATAAATTTTTTGCTTTAATCAAGTCTTTAAAAATGTATGTCCTTCCTATGTTTGTTTTTATGAGAGGTTAAACATGTGTTACACCATTCCTCTTCGAGGTAATTATTCTTATCACTCTTAAAGCGCATTAAAAGTCAAAGACTAGTTACTAACAAATTATTTGTAAAGATGACTTTTAGCCCCTTTAATTTATTATTTGGTGTCAGTTTTTGAAAATGTCAGCGAACTGTGAGTGGGCATTTTGTAGCATAAAATATTTTATCTTTTCCTCCGCAGGAACATTTATATGTTTGTAAATTGAAGCAAAGAAGATACGATGGAAACAACTTGTTCCTTGAAATAAACATGACTTATTTCTCCATTAAACAGACATGCTTGAAATTCTGAACATTATTACACATTTTCCAGTTTCTTCTCTTGTCAGATATTTAATTTTTTTATTTTCAGATTTCAAAAGGAATAATGACATAGAGAAAAGAAAATGATTGTCTTTCATACGGTTTTTTAATCTAATTAGTCTGCACATTCGTTGTCTGAGAGGCAGACGTAGGCCTTGAGCAATTTCAGATGAATAATTCTAGTGAGTGCTAAGTCTCTTTACCTGGACCATCAACTAAAATTATTCTATAATAACAAATTCAAAGTTAGTCAAAATCTACTAACTTTGACTATTCATCAAAGTTAGAAGCAAAAGAATTTCGATCTGTCAGAAAAAGTTATCATATGATTTGGTGTTTAATATAGTCCTCAGACTAAACAAAATATCAATCCAAATTTTGATCAGACTTTATTGGGCAGAAGCTACGTCAGTAGACATTTTAATTCCAAGAATTTCTGCTTGTAAAACTGAATTCTTGAGATTTATTTTACTTTGCTATAAAACTGTTATTTTCAATAAAATTATTGGAAATGCGGTTTTATAGATTTTAGATATGAAATGATTTTTAAATTTTTCCTTAACCATGTGCAATCTTTCAAATGAAGAATACAAAATATTATTGATTGATATTTTCATAAATCAATGACTTTGTCAGATTCGTTCTTTGGAACATTCCATTTGTAAATAGTTATAATGGAATGGCTTGAGACGATTGTTAATTCAGGTTATCGCTGTCTATTATTATGCGCAAAATCTATTGGAGAACCACTGCTATCCAGAAATAAGAGATATTTTTATGGAATAAATTCGTTAAGTTGCTTTTCCTTATAATTTTCCGTTCTATAAAATCCTTCCTGAATACCTGCATTAAAATCTCTACAATCAAATATTCTTCGTTGAGAATTTCCATTATATAATAGAATTGAGTAAAACTATAGAGTGATTATAAATGAATAACTTAACTTTGGAGATCTGTTAAAAAAGTGCAGCCTTGCTATTCATCAGAAACTAAAAATAACAACTGAAAATCGATGCAGTTATACAATTATATTATATGTTCAATATGGGCCCTTCAAGAAATGCAAATGATATCATAGCGATACGATAACCCTGGCAATTTTTTCTACATGCTTAGTGTGAAGCTTTGAAAAGATATAAATGTGCATGTATGACATTATTGGATTCTTTTTTTATTGGGCTGCATCATTTAGCAGGTGTTTGTTTCATCGCTACCAAATAACGTAAAAGAACTTAAGATGCGCATATTTACAAACTTTAAAAGATGCTGAAAAAAGTATGGAGTGAGCTATTATACGCCTTTGATATCGTTTCTGAAAAGGCTTACAGTGAAGACTTATAACTGTACTGAATTTAAATTTTCTATTGTCATATTTGATTTCTATTGAATAACAGATCTGTATTTGGTTTTATTTTCTTTCAACAGACTTGTAAAATTAGGATATTCATTTATAATGACCTTATACTTTGATGATCTGATACAAAATAAAGCTTATAGAATTTGTAAGACAAGTGATGGTCTAGGTTGATTAGCAGCTCCATTTCTTTGCTGAAAAGAAATAGAGCTTTGATAGTCTTAATGGCAGAGAATATTATTATTACCGTTTGGAAAAAAAATTGTCAAAGAGTCAGTAAGATAATAGATCTATTATGTCACGTCGCAGCTTTTAATTTATTGATGTGGTGTCTTTGAGATTTGTTGTTAGAAAAATGGGTACAGAAGTATATTGAGGCATGAATATTAGTTATATTTTAAAAAAATTTGGAAAGTGAAAGTTGGAATCATGAACAAAAATATATATATATATTAGATCTATTCATACAAGTTGCTAACAAAACTCGTGTTCCAGATTAATATATATTTAAATGGTATCTAGATTAATAACATTATAATCCTAAAGAGAATTTGTTCGTCATCTGGTAATACAATCTTCTCAAAATGGGAAGCATTTATCTTCAACCACAATACAGTACAATGTAATTTATAAGTGCTAGTCAGCGTTGCAAAAACATTTCTAAACTAAGTCAAAAATTAAAACTGGAAATTGAAGGCGGATATTTAAAGTTATTAATATAATTTAAATCTAATAGAAAATATGAGTCTAAAAATTAATTCGTGGTTTCTCCAGTAAGATTTTTTTTTTCATTTTGGTGGCCTTAAATTTTTTACCCAGGGTGAAATAGTGTATTTTTTACATAATTGTTTAATTTTTTTGCCATAAAAGATACATAATTATTATTTTCTACAATTCATTCATCTTTCAAATTTGCAATAATAATACATTAAAATATTCTTTATTTAAATTTGTCGATAATCTTAAAATATAATCGCTGATCTTAAAATATTAAAATTGATATATAATCTTAAATTTTTTGTTGGTCTTATAATATTTGTAAAAAGTTTAGAGCATTCACTTTGAACACATCTGTCCATCTAGAAGAATCGAATAAAATTTTATGAACCAGGATAATTTTTAAAATCCTTTTAAGGGATAAATTATTGTGAGGCTCTGAAACGAAAACTCAAACACGAAATTTAAACGCCAGCTTTGTCTTTTATGGAAATTCTTTAAGATCAAATTTAGAGATAAGTTAATGAGATTATTCCTTCTTTAAAGATAATAGAAATAATCTCAAAGTCCGAATAGGAAATTATTTGGTCTTTTTTCTTTTTAGCAAAAAATATCGTCGAGATAAATTTCTCTAAGCATTGCATTAAAGCATTTTTTATTCTAAAAGTGTTTACTGAAATAACTTTTTTATTTTATAAATAATAAGAAGTTAAATACTCCAAAGTTTAAGAACACCGCAACAGAATATTTGATAATACTTCCTAGAAGAAGAAAATGCCTTGCTTGATCAATTTCTAATAGAAAACCTGTTTGTTTTGGATGGAATAGGCGAAATAATCTAGCTCTCAGTGTCAAGTACTATCATGTCAACATGCACTTCTCAGTACATTAAATTATAGGAATCATCAAAAAATCCTCTTAAACTAATGCTAAACAGCAATTCTGCAATCTCTTTTACAGATCAGATGATATTTTAATGCTCAAAAACATTCAAGAGCTCTTTTCCTGCTTTGTAATTTAATGACAGAAGAGGGAAAGGAATTGGCGATCTCTAAAAACCCGTTTGACGCTTCTTCTCAATAAAGGATAGAATATTGAGAAATAGCTATAATCAACTGAAAAGCTAACCTTCAATCAACTAATCAAAGATATCATCGTTTCTTTAAAATTTCACTCATCAGAAAAGTATTATAAAAAAAATTAAGATTTATATTCGTGACAAACATGCTACTGTCTGAAAATTACTTTAAAAAAAAAACATAATGTCTTTATTCTTTATTATCCATTATTCAATTTGAAAAATATTTTCCTTGTTTACGACGATTATTTTAAAATCATTTGCAGGGATTTTTTTAAGATGAAAATTTCAAATTGATGATAACGCAATAATTTTTAAGAAAATATTAAATTACAAAGCCATTTATATTTTTCTTCCCTTAAATGTAAACAGAAAAATTCAAATTCGAAAACTGGTTTTAATGTGAAACCGTAAAAACCCCGAAACATTAACTATTTCTGTTTTAAATGTTATTAGAATTTAACGATATTATGTATATAAAGAAATCTTGGTAAACATGAAGTAGTGGTATTGTGTAATGAAATCATTTTAAGACAGCTGATAAGAATTCTGAAATCATTTTAATTTTGAACATATTTCTCTAAATTGAAGATGATTTTAAATCCTTCAAATGATATGTAAAACAAATCTGAGAAATAATCATTTTACAGAAACTTAGTGTGCGAATTTTCAGTGATACGGAAATAATAAACGCAGGATTTGAAATGACAAGGCTTTCATCAAATTCAAAAGGAAATTCATCCGATCGGAAAGACAGCTAATGAATTGGTAGATTAGCAGCTTAAATGAGATTCATAGTTTTTTAATAATAGTGAAAATTGAGCTAAAGCAATTAAAGATATAGCTATTAAATTTCAATAAAGTTCAATTAAATTTCAATTTCAATTTAAAGTTCAATTTATGGTTATAGTTTATAGTAAAGAGTTTAATTTTAATGTACAGATAAACATAATTGATTTTTTTTTTCATTTCAGTCATAAAAACAGAAATGCACTCATTTATTTACTAAAAAAAATCATAAACAACAATTGTCAATATAAAATTAAAACAAATTTTAAAATATAATAAATGAATGTAAAGTGATACAATTGAAGTCTCTCAATGGCTACTTATTCAAAAATTTCGTACATTTTAAATATTTCTTAACTTGCAGCACATGTCTAGAGGCAGGCGCAGAATTAGGCATCGTCATTGTCATCTGATCATGGTTCCAAATTGCGAGATCCATGCTAAAATAGCTCTTGTGTTGCTTCAAAATGGAATGAGAATATTGCACTGATCTAACTTGTTCTGTGCAGAACGTTTCTTTAAAAAATATATATATAATTTTCTGTAGGGAAAAAAAAACTATTTTCATGAAGCTACACATATAAATGAACTTTAATATCGTGTTAACTGCAGTAATTTACTTGAAAGTCGATAAAAACAAATATCGTTCATACTCTCAATGAAAAATTGTAGTCACTGTTATATCAAAACATCTTATATTAAAAATCTCACGCAACAAAAATACAAAAAAAAATTATGAAATAGTTGAAATCGTAACAAAGTACTCTACACAACAATATATATGCATTCAAAATAATTGGCAAAACCAAAGAACCAGTCCTCCAGCCCCAAACACTTACCTATTTTGTTAATTTTTATTGCATATTAATATTCACGATTCTTAAATATGCTTCAGAAGTTTCGCACCATCATTCCCAATTTTAGGGAAAAAAATCTCAAGAGACAACTTCCTTGTGTATTCTTAACTAGAAAATCACATCATTTTACTAATTTCGTCAATTTTTATTCCATAGGAAAATTAATGATCCATAAATAGATCATCAATATATCACTCACACCCACTGCTTTCTATTTTCAAGATATTTCAAAATAATTCATCGACAGTACTCTTAATGTCAACAATTGAGCAGATTTTATTGCTTTTATTTATCAATTCATTTCACCTACTAGCAAGCACAACAAATTTAACAGAATGCTTTTTGTTTATTGAGCAGGTATAAATTCGTACCACTTTTCGTTATGGTAAAATGCATTTCATCAAAGGTTGATTAACAGGACTAAATGAATGCATTAGTATGGTAGGCAAATCGATGGTCAAAAAACCTAGTCATATATTACATACAACAATTTGACAGCAAGTATAAGTGCCCCATACAAGTGTGTTTCATCAATATAATGCTTTGAGAAACTTGAAAATTTGGCATATATTTTAATATAACAATGACTATTTTTCAGAAAAGTAGCCTATGAAAATACAGTTTTATAATTTGTTGATAAATACGTTTGTCACAAAATAGAATATAAACCTTATTTTTGAGATGAAACTGCAAATGTTGAATAATTTGAATTAGGTGGATCAGTTTCTGTATAATTATTTTCATTTACTAAAAAAAAATCGACTAAAAACAGACTTTTTCATTTGTTAAAAAAAATTGTCTTTTTTCGACTAAAAACAGCAACTTTTTTTGATTAAAGGAAAAGAACTTAAAACTGAATTCCATAACGAGGATTAAAAGATCTAAACAGAATTGCACAATGACGATTTAACTGCAGATATCTTTGTTTATCATCAAAAACCAAACTGCTTTTCATGAATACGGAACCAATTTAAAACGTAAGAGGAATTTCTCCTTTAAAAATAACTGCGACGCTATCTCGAGCTATTAAGCAACGATTGAAATTCCTAAGTGATTTTTTTCATCCATTCTAATTGATTAATTTGCATAGAAAAAATCTGTTACGAAGCTCGCTTCATCACGAAGCCAAAAATGAAATTCCTCAACTATTATTTTGGGGGAGTAGCATTGTGTTCTAATTTGTGGTCTTGAAGGATGAGTTAAGTGAAGATTGATAGCGACCTCTGACATCTTCCTCGCGTTAGAGGTGAGCTTCCAAAGGACCTTGACTGAGGCTTTTGTAGTCCATTTTCAAGGGCAACTTTTCCCTTTATGTCGGGATTATTTATTTGAAAGGCCTCTTACTATTCAAAGTTCAATGACTCGTTCACTTTGAAAGAGCTTTCGATAACAAGAAAGGCACAGAAACCGGATTATTGTAACGTTTGTTATTTTGTAATGAAACATAGTAGTCAAAATGACAGAAATAGGCTACGTGGGCTTTTATTTTAATATGATTTTGTAGAATACGCCTCATGACTTCTTTAAATGGGCAATTTGGAAACTTTGCATTTAGAAAAACTATTAATGTAAAATATTTCTTAGAAAAGGATGGTAATGATTCATGAATCGAAATACTGATCAAAAGGCAAGCGCTTGGGGTTTCCACTACTGTATCAGAAAAAAAAAGTGCTGTAATAATGATTTTATTTTGAGACCCTCGAGAGAGAATATGGGAGTTTACTTAACCATTTAATTTTTTTAAATCCTATTTGAAATTAGTAATGTTATTTCAATCCATTTAAGAACGTAAATGACACAAAGATATTTAAATGTTTCCGAGCGATGTCTTTTAAATTAACTGATTTCCAAATAATAAATGTTTAAAAATAAATGTACAACTATAAAAGTTTCTTTAATTCTATTCATGAATCAAATACCTTATTGATGTTGAAAGTGTAAAAGATGTCGTATTAAAAAATTATAAGAATTCTCATGACACAGTACATAACAGTTACTGTAATATAGTTCAAGAAAGATTACTTTTTTGAAGAAACATTTAACAAAAACAATTTGTATTTTCAAGTACACAGTAGGATTCCTATTTTTCCATTCCGTTTTTTTCCAATTTTCTCTACTTTCTGAATAACTCTTTTTCTAAAAAAAAAAGATCAAAGGAAATGTTTTCAAAATAACTATTCTGCAAATTTGTAATCTCTCTCTGTGTGTGTGTTTTTGCTTTCAATGTTCTTAATTAGGTTAACGTAACGTAATTAATTGCAAATCAATGGCTGTACCTTGTGATATCCTTTTCGAATGATTCATGATATCCTGAAAATATATATATTACAATAATTATATTAAATTTTTTTAAAACTTTTCGTCCTTTAAGCACAATGTTGACGATTCTTTTTTCTCTTTCTTGATTTGAAAAATCCCCCGTAAAATTCGCAAGTCGCGTTTCTTTCAAATAGTCATAACTCGAAACCTCTAAAAATTATTCATATTTAATTCAATAAAGAACTATACTTCCAATTTACAATAAACTGATTTATAACTTTACATCATAACTCCTCTTTTTTTAAGAAGATTCTACATTATGATATTATTTCTTTTATTTCATATAGACATATAAGCTGTGTCCAAATGGAAAGTTACATGCAGCGAGATTGTAATAGCAATATTATAATTACAGTTCAAGTAGAACAGCACAGTTACAAATAATTGCCACTGACATTGAAGTACAGTTTCCTGAGCATGAAAAAGGAATGGGTTATCTTCAGAATAGAAACTCTTGGATTTCTAACGGATCCAGATACTCATTCCCAAACGGAAATACAATCAATCTTTTTTTGGATTATGTAATGCACAGTTCATTTGCTTATGGACTGTTCAACAGCAATTTCATGCATGGTGATCCGAGAATTCTGCCATGGCAGCCCCTCATATCGCACTGTTAAAAACAGTAAGCGCTTGCCCTTGGAGTAGCAAATCCTTGAAGTTAACGCGTCTCACCTCATTAATGCTGACATAGCCAAAATATAAAGAGGGATAAAAGATAACACATTCTCTGTACATCTATTTCATACTGCGATAAATTTGTGAAGTAGGCTCCTTTTATGCGTGAAGAAATTGGATAACTCCCCTTTGTGGTGATCTGGCGGAATCTACCATGCAACGAACTGCTGAAGCAACTCTTCAAAAATGAGAATATTGATACAAAGCCATTAACTACGCATGTGCAAGTGAAAAAACAACCACGCCATACATTGGTTAACTCATTAACTCACTGAGATTTGATACAATGCCGCTTCAGCTAAGGTCTCCTTTTCATTCGGGGACAACTTACATACAAAGAGAGAGAAAGAGAATAAATTTTCAAAACATTTTGAGAAAACAAAGGTTAATTTCACATGCATTAATAACGAAATATGCTTCGCTCTTTCTTCAAAGTAAGCATTTTCTACCACTCGAATCACATGTCTTTCATTTACAAGATGTCTGTATAGTATAAAACAATATCATGAATAAACGAATGCACGAATTAACTTCTTGCAGTTTTTAATCCTTTTTCTTTCATTTTTTTAAATCTACAATATTAAAGTCTCATTGAAAGCAATTAATGTTTAATCTATTAATAATAAATTTAATTTATAGCCGTTAACAATTTATGCCAATAAATTTTGAAAAAATAACCACAAAAATGTGTAACTTATTATTATATCATTCTCCTCGTTTAAAATCACTCATTCAATGTTGTCCCACACTATAACCTTAGTTTAGTTAGTTTAGTTATATGTATAACGATATGCTATAAAACTAAACTAACTAAACTAAACAAACCCACACTATAACCAATATAATAAGAAAGTATTATTTAATGCTCATAAAAGGCTTTTTCATCATTTAAAAAAATTTCTTGATGCTCGAAATTCTAATAATTATGGGTTTTTTTTAAATTAAGCTAATATTTTCAGGTATCTAAAATCATCAGCGTTATTTATAATCAGTGCGCAAATAACAGAACAGCAACGGTAATATTATTAATTCACATTTAAAACATTTTTAAAAAATCTCAAAGGAAAATTCAAACGCAAAAAAAGAAAGAGGCATTTGCTTCCATTTCACACTCCCCTCTCACTTTTTTTTTTCATTCAAAGAAATTGATTTTTATAAGCACGAAAGCTCTTATCTCAAGATTAACAATGTAAAAATGAAAATCGAACTTGTTTTGTAGAAGCCTCATGTTTTCTAAAAATAAAGCTTGAAATTAAAATCTGCGGGCATGTATTACATTCAACTTTCTACTCTTTTTCCAAATATGGTGCACTTTTTTTGAAAATTTGTCGCATGATGAAGAGAATCATGAATATTCGATCTCCTCCTTATGGCTTATGAATTCCAAAATTTGATATGTATCAACGATTTCTACGTTAAAATCACACACGAAGTCACATTTTAACGATATGCTTTTGAATTATCGGGTTCACCTACACACCAGTGAACAAACCTGATTGACAACCACCAAATAAATAGATTTCATACAAAATTTGTCACAGATCTACGGTCTTGGAGTAAATATGCAAATGAATGAGAGAAAAAAACATAATTCAAAAAAAAAATCGCTGGATAGCCTGTATATCAGTGTTCAGATATGATTGTACACTCCGTAGATAAAAAAGTCGAAAATTCTAAGTGCCACAAAATTTCACTAATTTCATGAGCTATATATCTTATGCTGAAATCTACTCAGAATGGTAAAATAAGTTTCTTCTAAAATAAATCTTCCAGTTATGATCATTAAGAATAATGATGAAATACTTTGTTGTAAAATATGTTGCATATTTTTTTTTTACTGAAAATAGAAAGAAAATCATATGTAAAAAGACAGTACCATTGAAAAGATAATTTTTTGAATTTCAAGGTGATGTAAAAAATGTTCTTTGTACTTCAGTATTTTCGGAAATTATCTCGGAAAACACCAAAATTTCGCTTAGTTTTTAATTATAATTTTTATAACATCACCCCTCTGTGCACAATCCCATCTTCCAAAGCAAATATGTGCAAAGTTTGGTTACTACAGATAAAGCAAATTGATCTGTGAGCATCAAAACATGCAGACATTCTTCTTTATTATAAATAGAAATATGCTACAGTACTGTATATTAAATACTATAACAGGTTATATGTATGAAACAGATTATTATTACATAGAGACCTAATTAATTAAATTAGACGAAATACTGATTCTATTTTGATATGCTATAATTCATAGGAATTGTAGTTTTAGAGTTTTGTGTTTGTATTTTATACGGATTTAATTGTTCGACTACTAGGCTAATGGAACTTTTTTAAATTTATCTAATTATTACCCCCTCCTCAAACAAAGATGAATAATTTGCCTTGTTGGAAATCCATCTCTGCTTTAACAGCTCGATTTCATGCCTCGCTTATATCTTTCCTTCCAATGAAAGATGCAAACTTGATTTTATTAAAGATTAGAACAATGAGCATTTAAACATTTTAATCTTTTATTGAACTAAAACAGAAAGGCAAGTAGCAATGCCATCTATGTGTCGTAATATGAATTATTACTCTTATAAATGAAATATTTAAAAAAATGGCAGGCTTTTTGATTACCGCTAACTCGAAGGTAGATAGTGTCAGGTTTATTCAGTAAATTCACATCAGTTAAAATAATATTCTGCATTAAGGCATAAAACATATAGTTTAAGTTATGTTCATAGAATTCTCACAACCTTAACGATAAATTGATCCCCATATAGTTTTTGTTTTTTAAAATAAAATAATTCCACGGGTGACTTTTTTTCGAATAAAATTTTTAAACAAGGATTCTAGTAGATAACAGTTTATACTTTTTTATGAATATTGTCGTCATTTGCAAGTTATTATAATTATCTATTCTTATTCGCTGTTCTTATTTTTCTATTTTGATTCACCGCTAATCATATGCATTTTGTACTTGATCTTGACTGCAAAGTTACGTACTCAAAGCTCATGTTTCCATGCAGTAAGCAACTTTCATGATTAAAATCAATTCGAGTTTCCCATATTATTTTCCCCTCCTTTCCCAAAGATGCGGCAATTTCTCTTTGGAGATTTGCAACTATGGTGAAAATTTGACTGAAGAACAATTATCGAAGTTGTTAATTTTGAATTCCAAGGAATGACCCTATGTCAGAAACAATCATGGCCCAACCGTTGCTTTAAAAAAGAACAGAAACAATAAATCTTAGAATTAACAGTGAATATCAATTTAATGCCGGACTATCTTTTATTTTATACTAACCACCTTCGGGTACCAGTTGGTTTATTTACTCATCTAATTAATTACGAAATTCAAAAATTATTTACAGTAATCATTATTTGTATACTTTATATTAATAATTTCGAATTATAGCTAAATGGCGAACTTATTGTCATTTGCAGCCTCTAAAGATGATGAACTTTTTTTGAGCAAGACAATGCACAAAACTGACTATTCAAACAAATAACTACGATAAACCAAATAAAAAGTATTAAAAGTGTGAATTCTTAGTTGATTTTTAGATAAAACAATCAATTCGGAAATCGAAAATGAATTTAATCATTTTCATGCATTAAAAATTAAAAATAGGTTATTTTGAGAGCTCATCAGTTTTCACTTAAATAATATTCAGTAGATAAAACAAATCCATACAAAGCACGATGAAATGTGACGATGGTATATAAGCACACCAAAAAAAGAGAAATATATTGACAGATTTCTATTATCAGAACATATTCAAACGTCGCTTGAGAGAAAAAAAGGAAATCTCGAGAGTTTTGGTTGTTAGAAATCGAATTTTTATGTGTTTCATGGGCTTTATGTGCTTCATTTATCATAAAATGTCCTTTAAATTTTAGATCCGGAATGAAAGTCATAGTCACTTCAGACATCTTAAAACTCTTGAAGAATTGCTACATTGGAAGAAGAATTGCCACAAACTTTCTCGAGATATTTGTAGAATTAAAAATAATATCAACTATTGTAAAAAAAATAATAACAAATATTTTATTAACTCTGTGGCCATTTGCAAGTAACATTGAGTTAAAACTTTTTGTGAAAAACTCATAACTTCTATAGCTATCTAAAAAAAAATCTTGAGACCATTGAAATCTTGAGCTATCTTGAGACCAAAAGCTACAAAAAGATCGCTAAATTTGATCGACAGCTACATTTCAAATGTCTCTTAACACGTGCACCTTCGGATCATTAATTTTTAAATGGCTACTGTCAACTGTTCACTGTTGATGAAACTAATTTAAAACTGATTAAAGGTAGATGGTAATTAAAATGGACAAATAGCTCTTAAAATTTAAAGAAAGTAACCCTTAACTAGAGAGAAAATCAAAATTGGTTCTTCTAATTATATATTGATAAATGTCGTAACATGTATAACACGTATCGACGAATTTTACAAAAATACTTTTATCAATAAAAAGACATCTATCTAAAAAAGTTATTTATACATAAATATGTAGAAATTCTCGCTCTTATCTCAAAACATGGAATTCCCCATGCCTGTGGCATGGGGAGATTCCTAGACACTGATTTAGAAGAAATTGTTAATAAACGAGACAAATACTCTCTTGAAACCGCAAATCAAGATAATTGCAGATCTTCCATCTCGAATCATCTCATTTATTTTTTCCAGTAAGAAGAAAGAAAGGAAGAAAATCTTCCATCCAACATATTTGCTTGGATTCTTGTCTCGCTTTCCTCAGCTGTTCGGTTAATATCGATTTCCTTTCTGTGCCAAGGGCAATACATATATTTACTGAAATACGATTCAGCTGTTAACTGATTGAAAAATCTTACTACTCATATTATTTTCATGTAAAGGTATCTGATTCTGAAAATTATTTTTGAATGTATGTGACAGTCTGATATTGTTTTAAGCAGATTTCAGCAGAAAGCAGAACAAAATATTTACAAAATCGTTTATTTATTTATTTTTATGCATACAAAATGTTTTGGTTTCAGAAACTGCCTGAAAGTTTATGTGAAAAACTTAAATAGGAGCAAAGTTAGATTTAACAGCTAATTAGGATATTATTATCGAAAAATTGTAAGAAATTGGCAATGAAAGTGAAAGCATACAAAGTTAACATAGAATTTCAACAATTTTAAAAAGCTAAAGAAATATTTGAATAATTTTCTTTTCGCTATTTTTTTTAACTTCAACTCGTAATTCAAAATAAAAGTTTAAAAAAGGGGGGAAATTATGCTTAGAAAGTAATTGAATTAGTTTCATTCGCTGTTTTCCTTACTTCTACAACTAATGTAAATGAAATATTACAAAAAAGAGATATGCTAGGAATATGTGGTTAACACTTTGATCTCCTCTCTCTGAATGTATGTACATCAGTTTAAATGATATAAAACTTTTTCTAGATAAATAGAATTTTGAGGAGTTCTAACAGCTTTCTTTAAAAAAGACAAATCAGCTATATATTTCTTAGCTGATGTTCTTATCTTTATAAGCTCCATTAAACCAGACACATGGGAAGCATCTCACTTTTTTTCAGGAGGACGTGGAAAAAATGTTAGTAAAAATTTCAATTCTCATAATATGCTAATAGTGTGTAATTTGCTAGTGTTCTAATACTGTTAAGTATATTATTTTTTAAAATTGATTATTTTTAATTGAAAATTTTAAATTATATTACATACAAGATTTATTGGTGATACATGAAGAAAAATCTATTAATAATAAAACGCAGTAAAAGTTATACCACGATTTTGATGTTTCATAAATAATAATAGATCTGAGAGAGTTTATCTTTAAAATAAATTTTGGCCTACAGTTTTATTTTACGAACTTAAATGAGATATTTTATTTACAATAACTCAAATGCAAAGTTTATCTCTTTTAAAAAAAAGAGTGGGAGAAAGAGAAACATTGATTGATCTAAACGTTCAAAGAGAATCATTGGTTTATCCAAGCGTTCATCACTTATATTCTCTTGGAAATGACTGAAAATAAACTTCAATGCATTAAATTATCTTTTCCAAGAATTTGAACATAAAAGTGATGTTAGAAAAATAATAAACAAATTTTGTTAGAATAAATGTTTTATCCTCAGTTTTGAAAATTGAGGATAAAACATTTCGTATTTTAATTGCTTTTTCTGAAAGAGTTACAAAATTTTAGAATTTTTTTACTGAAATTAAGTGCAATAAAATTCTTGTTAAAGTATTGAATTTAGGAATAACATGCGAGATAAATGGCTACCATAATTATGCCAATATGTAAGTCCAACTATTATTCTGATTCTGCAGAATCATAAAAAAATGTTCGTATGCGTTAATATGAAAATTAAGTCAATATAGCGAAAAAACCTTTTGAAGACATGAAGAAATTAGATTTCCAAACATTACAAAGGGTGTCAAATGAAAAGGTACGAAACAACGTAGCCGTTAACTTAGTTACCCATGCTGCTATAAAAGAATGTAGCGAGACATCTAGAGATATGATTGGAGACACCGGGCAGATCGGAGCATGCGAAGAAGAGAACAGCGGCTCTTATAAAGAGCCTGTCTAATTGACGTGACAGACGACTTACTAGTTGAATTCCTCGAGCATAGAAGAACCTTTAACTCCGATATGCACTGTGAGACACTCCGAGGGTCGCGGTGGCCTGGTGGTAAGGTCTCGGCTTCGGAACCGGAGGGTTTCAGGTTCGACACTCGATTCCACCGAAGAACCGTCGTGTGAGGGGGTCTCTTGCCCTTTAAATCTGTCAGGCCAAACGTCCTCCCGCTGGTGTGGCGTGGTGAGGAGAGGGGGGTGTCACTTCAAGTTTCGTCCTCGTCATCTGACCGTGGTTCAAAATTAGGAGGTCTGTCCCAAGGAGGTCCGTGTTGCTTTAAAACGGGGCGTTAATATAACTAAACTAAACTAAAAGTGAGACACTCCGAAGATTTCCCAGGTCTGCTCCATGGTAACGGGCATCCACACGTTTCCAGGGTCATACACGTTTCCAGGTCAAGCTCGCCGATTTCAAGTGAGAGCAGCCCGACATCAGCTCTAGAACCCAAATACGACACCTTGCAATTTTCGTGTATTTGCTCCCATGAAAAACATCTGATAGGGAATCGTTTTAACTCAGACTGCGAACTCAAGGAGATGGTGAGGGACTGGTCACGGAGACATTAATTCTGGTAACAAAGAATCCTTCGGCTCATTAATCAATGAAATCGTTGTGTTTAGGCCTATAGTGTATACTTTGAGTGAAATATTCATTATACCCACAGTGTCCTTTCGTTTCTTTTCATCTGAACAACTCTAGTAAATTTCTGTCTTAAATAATTTTCAAAACTTTTTGTAACCTTTTAAATGAAAGAAAGGGTATAAAAATTATTATCATACGATTCTTGAAGACGCAGTTTACGTGCGCATTTGAATAATGAATGCAATTTTTAGTTTTTACGTTTAATTAGCCAATATATTCAAGTTGTAGACAATATATCAAATTTAGTTTAACACGCAATTCAAAAGACAACAGAAAATTTCGAATTATCAATGGATTTGAGTCAAAAGTTTTCCAACAAGTCAACTGTCCTTAAAATACAGTTTTTTGAATAATTCTAGGAATTACAAAATAACAGAATTTGAGAAAAAAGAATTGAGGACATTTTTTTAGCAAGTTGGGCATCTCCTTCAAACATGCCTATTAAAACTAAGAAGCATGTCAGGGCGATGGTTTTCTAACGGTGCATTTCCCTTACACTCTCTCAGTTTCAAATTCGACCTCATTTTTGATAAGTAACGGAAGACTTATTGTTATTCAAAAATCTCATAAATCAAGTTGCAGCTGCAAGCATGAATTTTTGTTTTAAAATAATAAAATGTCAGATAGAAATCTTTTACGTGAAGGCCTCCAACCAAGTAAAAAATATCATCTCAAATTTCAGTTTTCACGAACGGGAAAATTCTTTTTTTTTTTTCCTCCCGTCTTAATCTAAGATAAATGTTTGTACATCCTCAAGGAACCATTTAAAAAAAAAATTCTATTCATACGTTACAATCAAAAACAAGCGACCCATTAAAAAAAAATGGAAGGAACAAAGGATTTATCTTGCGTTTGAAAGGTGGTCTCATTTGTTTTCGTCGGCATTAGTTGCGATAAGCTAGAGGGGTTCTCCAAGATCATAAGTAGCAGAGGCGTGAAAAAAAGAAAAAAAAAATGTTTTTAATGATAAATGACTTCGATTGCATCTTTTCAATCTAACATTCAAATAATTCATGTTCTTTTGTTATCGGACTCTGATTAAAGTTGAAGTTGATCCCATTAGTCAGAAGACTTCCTCGATGGTTCCTAGTTAGGAGAAAATAATAAAATCCTTGTTAATCTTCATCGAAATCGGTTCAGATGCCCCTTCCATAATTTGTGAGGAAATAAAGTTGATTTGATTTGTAATATTTTGTGGCTACAAATGTATATTCTGTATATATAAGGAAATAGATCAATTTTTATGTCAAGATTATTTGTCCAAATCATGGCGAAAGCAATGCCGCGTATGAAAGTGAATGAAATAGTGCGATAGAAAACAAAAAAGTGAGCATTAGAAAATATTATGAGCTTGTATAATTTTTGAAACAAATTTTCAATAACTATAAAGAGAGGAGCAGAGAAATGCTCATGGGAAAAGTGATAGCCAGCGTAACTCAGAAGTTAAAGTTATAACCTATGCAGGTCGGCACAAGAAGAATCAAGTTAGAGCAGAATACATCTCTAAAAGTTCCTTCGGGTTAATTACGTGTAAACTAAGTGAAGTTAGACTTTTTCATCATCTCATTAGTCTTTTATAACAAAACAAAACAAAATCTTTTATACATTTATATAGATGTATTTCTTATGAAATAAGTAATTTTCAGAAGCAAAATGTTTGTCCCTATTTAACTTACAAAACCATCGTAAAATACTGAACTTTATTTTTCGACATTATCTTTAGCATTTAAAACACCAAAAAAAAAAGAGATTTTTCAAAAAAAAAAAAAAAAGAGTTGGGGGGGAGAAAGCATTTAAAATTAATATCTAAAAAAATATAATGCAATTATTTCATTACATTACTTTCACTGATAAGATATAATATTTACTTAGTAAGAATAAACTATTTGATCCAGCAGATTTATTTATTAAAATCTCTGAAATATAAATCCTTTATTATAATCAAAATGATTTTGTGGTATGTCAGAAGGAAGGGAAAAAAAGCGATTTTTCTTTCATCGGAACAACTAAAAAGCTTTTAACCCTTTAATGAGGTTTTAATTGGCATGTTTCAAAAGAGGCGCAAAAACTGAGGTCAGATTCATAAGTCATGGGTGATGTGGAACTTCAAAAACACACACAAAAAAATGTGTAAACTCCATCTTCTAAAACACTACACATTCCCCTATAAAATTCTTTGTAAAAAAGCAAACTTGTTTAATTACTGAAAAAAAGAATTTCACCATCAGTTTTTGTCCTTATCTCCGAATGCTCGTCTAAAATGAAAAGAAAGAAAGGAAGAAACTTAATTTTTTATTTATATACAAAATTTTCTTCTTCGATGGAATCGTTATTATTGGGTTGTTCGGAAAGTCATTTCGTTTTTTTTTTTTGTCAAAATGAAAAGAAATTTTCGTTTAATGAATAAATTATTTATTAAATTATAAAATTGCCACTCTGGTCTAATACCTTTTGCCATATTTTTGGTAGTAACATGATTACACGCTCATAAAAGTTTTGGTCTTTGCTGTAAAAAAAACTGATCGAGGTGGTTTTTGGCCTCCTCATTTGAAGGAAAAATTTTGCAAATCAGTTCTGGTACTGATGTACTGTTAACACATCTTCTCCACACATATTGGCTAATTTATTTCTGGCTTGACAGCATTTTTACCTTTTATATAGCAAAAAAGAAAAAAAATGACGAAAATGCTGTTTATTGCTCTCCATATTTAAAAGGA
>JAPMOQ010000382.1:417763-455977 GCA_026543055.1 Argiope trifasciata | reverse complement strand
GTTTTTTATCATAAAGTATCGATTAATTCAGTTTAATTTATGTAAATGCTCCATCTAGAAAAGAATAAGAGGACTATTTCGAGATGAAAGTTGTAAATTTGAAGCGCGGTTTGATGACGACGAAGATATCTTAGTTGAGACACAAACAACTTAAATTTTGCAGATTCGATAAAAATTTCAAATAGATCTACAATTTTGATATGTCTAAAATGTCGCTCCGTTTCACAATTATCGTGTTTACAAAAAAAACTTTTTTTTTTTTTTGAATTTTGAAACTACCCCGGATTCCCGACTACCTCGATATTCTTTTTACTTTATCGTTTTCATAGGAAGGTAGAAAGAAAGTTTTTTACCTCTCTTTCTTTGATTCTGGAATGTCAGAAACATGAAGATTCATCAAAATCTCCTTATCGAATTATTTGGTAGTTACAAATTTTTTTTTCTTCTTGTGGGAGAGAAAATAAAAACGAGATAGAACGGTTCTCCGATTACAACTTATAGTTGAAAATGAAAGACATATTGAGCTGTTTTAATTTAACTTTATTTAGCAATTATGTGTCATATTAATGTGTATTACGACGCCACCTAATGGTGAATTTTTGTACTTTTATATTTATTTAACAAATGTAAGGTGCATTTTTCAATAATCTGTAATTGAAATTTCATCTCATTTCGATCAATAAAATACATTTTAGAGCCCTCTGAAATGTGTAACTTATTTTTTTCTAGCCCTGTATTAATATATTTTAAATGAAACAAAACATTTAAATCGTCACAGTGTGATTTCATTTAGTAATGTATGGTTAAAAAATATTTCTCATAAATATTTCTTTTTCATCATTTTTCTTTAAACGAAGAAGTAAAAAAATGTGTAGGTTTTTAAACAATACAGATAAAAAGTTAAGAGTTTATTAATTATTATGGGCCATCCCATCCATTTCTAGATTTAATAAATAAGAAATAAAGGATAAATAAAATAATCTAGATATAAAATCCAAGTTATTTTCAGCATTACCTGTTACTTGGTCTTGCCTTCTAAGATTTTCAACATAGAAAGTTAATTTTTGTGAATTTTCTAAAAATATATTACTTCTTTTCCATTAATTTCGGAAATGTTAACGAAGGGTAGAAAACTTTCTTTTATTCTAACATCAGGGTTATTAACGATGATATTTTGAACAATTATAGATGCTGCTCATGATGACTTACACCATTTGTACAGATCAAGATTACGTTATATAAATAAGTGGGTACTTTACGACTACTTCGAAAATTCTAATTTGTATGACTTTCGACATGATTCGCAGTAGTTAAATGGTATTTTAAGAACAATTCGAATCTTCGTAACTTTACTTAAATAATCTGTTATGCGAATAGTTGCATAAAATAACTCATCACGAAAATAAATAACTTTAGACAGCTAAGGACTTTATTTCAATAACACGACTCTTCAGTAATATATTCTATGGAGGACAGGAGAACAAGTTTTTCTAATTTTTTGTTAATTATGCATTCGGGAACTAAATTCAGTTTGAAATTATGACAGTTTTTAAAAGTTCTTAGCTTTTGCATATTTAATAGACTAGATAAATTTTGCTAACAACTAAAGGCTTAAGTTATTAATAAGATCACATTTCAGTTGTTTTTTAAAAATTTGACAAATAAAACAATGCCGATTTGGAGAAAACCAACCAATTATGTAAAAGTTTTTGTATTCGTCAAAAAGGAAAGCAACCACAAACAGCACTTAGGAAAATAAGATAAATAACTTCTCCAAGAAAAATTTTTGATGTCAGTTTTCACAGTTTATTTAGAAGAGAGATCAAAATGGAACGAAAAAAACATAAAGCTAATCTAATTGTGCTTGGTTGGTTACTTTTTAATTGCCTGTAATGTGCAAATAAGAAAAGAGTAGCTTTGACTACTGGTGATGAAATTTTGGCATTTATTCTGTTGTATATATCCTGTCAGGTTGTACAGAAATTTTTTTGAATGGGGCAAAATTAATAACATAGTACGAATTCTATAGTTGATTTAATTAGCAGAAACAAATTTATTCTGCATTTAATATTTTTCGAGGTTTATCTGGCAACAGTGAAAATTCTTCCTGCAACGAAATCGCTGTTAGAGGCTACTAGAAGAAAGAGTTCGCCGTTGTCATTATCGCCAAACGATTGCCTTAAGATTTACGTGCAGATTTGCAACATAAGTTGAAGGTTTCGCGAGCATATTTCTGTTTACTGACGAGGCCACCTTTCACATATGTGACAGAATTAACCACTATAATTTACGGCTCTGGACAAGAAAAATTCTCATAGAATAATGGAACATTAGTGCGATTCTCCAAAGATGAATATCTTATACGGTATAAACCCAGTTGTGTTTTTGATACTTTTGCTTCTTGGAAAAATAGATTAATCGGATTAATTTACCATGACATGCTCTTAATGGTTGTTCCCTCACTTAAAGAAAGAGTTTAGGGCTCCATTTTGCAGCAAGACAATGCTTCACCGCATTGACATAAGATATGTCAATATTTGAACGATCGTCTATTCCATCGCGGGATTGGCCATCTGGATCAAATGATATTTCATTCCATTTTTCTTTTCTTTTTTGTTTGCCGAGATCCCAAGATATAGTCCCTTGCGATTTTTCTTATGGACTGCCTCTTCTTCCCCAGGACATACAGTTATTGAAGTAAAGGACAACTGAATTGTTGGACTTATTTGAAAGGGATATTTTATCTCGAGTGTGGTAGGAACTGGAATACTGTATACACATTTGCAGTGTTACCAAAGGGATATACATAGAACAGCTATAGAAACTTAGATAACTGTGTTTTCATGATAAATTTGATTTATCAAAAGAAATTAATTACATCATTCACAGGTATCCTTTATTTTTACCTCATTCAACATGAATTACCCCGTATAATAATCTGTAGGTCCATCTTCAATCTCGTCCTCAAATATATTTCATCCTGATGTTTCCTCCAAATAAATGACAATTTTTCTTGATTGGTCATTATCAACCAAACTTAATGAATTCGCCAAGCCTCAAACAGCGAAAGAAAGGGGATCACAACGAGTGCAAAAAGATAACAGAAAGTCCCCACTAGTCAGTTCCAAGTCCATTCTGGTTCTCCGCCGTCCTTCAACTCTCTTATAGACTTCTGTTAATGGTCTATTGGTGTTTTTTTTTTTTCCCCACTTCGAACCCAAGAACATTTGTTTCATCTCACGTCTTTTTCCTAGTAGCTGATAACAAGTTTCTCAGACAAGTCATCCGATAGTCACCGGTATTAGCTAAAATTAATGAGTTCACCCAGGCAGTTCAAATGGGTGCTATCCAGCAGATGAAATCACATATCTGTTTAGAAGGTGCTAGATTTTGAGTCAAAAGCTTCACAGTTTTCCATCTTCGAAAAATAAAAGGATCTCCTCATCCACTTTGAAATTTCCCTCTTCTTTTGTTTTACGTCATACGTCCTTCGATTTGATGTACAATCACGGAAAAAAAGGGGAATCACCCTTCTTTATTCTATAGTCGAATATTGTATATGAAAACTGAAAATACCATGTTAAATCTAGCAACATATACTAAAAGCTGTGCCTTCAATATTCGTTACTGGTTGTGTAAAGTTTTAAAATTGTACAAACTTTGAAATTTTCTATGGTAACACCTTTTTTTGATGTCATGAACAGATTTTCCATGGAAAACTTACCAAGAGCAGACACCATTTAAAATACCATGTTACATGGGGAGATATTTGGCATTTTTTGTTAAAGCTTATTTTCATATTTAGATATTCTCCGAAAGTCGGCAATATTTATTATTGTGACAATTAAAAAACATCTATAAAGTTGCAAGCTACGTATTAAAATCGGTTGCTACAGCCTACATGATAAAACATTTATAGAGAAAATTTCCAGAAGTTTTATGTTTTTTCGTAAAAAAATATAGGACATTTTTTAAAATTGCATCTGAAACTGGATCGCCATTACACTGAAAACATCCAAATGGAAGATTTTGTTGCATGAGTATTTTTCTCTTGTTTATAAGAAATATTAATTTTAGTGTTAAAATTAATATTTTATCTATAAAAATATTAACTGATTTTTAATTTTTATGCCGGTATATTTTTATCAGTATATATATCCTATTCCTGTCGTCATTGCTTATTACTCATTAACAGACATGAAATGATTCACCACTTAAATACTGTGAGCATACGAAGAAAACGATGCTTTGCATCCATATAAATAAAAATGAATGTTTGTCTGTATGTCTCTTATGTGCTGCCGTACCTCCGAACCGATTCCGATAAAACTTCGACTACTTATTACTTGCAGTTACGGGATTCTTATAGGCATATTAAAATTATCAAATATGTAAAAAATATTTTCGGATCTATTTTTCGCATCTATTAACCTCCAAATAACTCGCCAATTAGACACAACAAATTCAGCAAAGATGCTAGATTCAAGCTAGACGTTAGTATGTCGTAGCTATTGTGCGTAAATGCAATGTAAGTCTTTCTCTGAGGCAACAGTTTTATTAGAGAGTGCGCGAGGAAGTTTTAGAGGAACCAATCCCATAGGTTTGAAATTTTAAATAAACATTTAATAAAATGTTAGCATTTTTTGCAGTAACTTCCAAAAATATTATAGTACAAATAATTTTGCACCATCTTAGCTTTCGAAAAAATTTCTTTTCAACTATATTAAAGATTTTAAGATATAAATATATTTTCTATGTTTAATCAATTTTAAAAGAAAAGATTTTAATCCCATTTTACAATATTAAACCTGATAATACTGAACGAATATTAAACGAATCACGAGATACAATAAATAGTTTCTTTCATTACCATTATGAATAAGCACCAAGCTTTACAATTCTAAAATAAAACACAAATCTAATATATAAAAATATTTATTTGTAGAATAGAATAATAAAAATAGAATAAATACTATTTATACTTCTCCTTTATATATCCTTCAAATTCAATGAATGTATTCACTGTCGATAAGAAAATATCATTCTTCCAATCATTCTTAATTAAAATAGATAACTATTTCAAATTCCAAGCGATGCTTCCAAGATTATTTCTTCTGCGGCAGCAACGAGCCGAGTACCAGTTAGTTCATTTATAAATGTAAATCAGTTTTCTTCCGTGCTTTTGGGCAATTCAGAATTCTGTATTAGTACTTTTTGATTGCAAAAGATTTCATAGTATGAAGACACAAAAATGATATATCCTTGTTACAGGCGTAAACATAAATCGGAAAACATCATTGTAATGTTTATTCATTTATTCTATAAACCTTCCATTTCCATGAATGTTGCATTTTAAGTTATTTGTCACAAATCTTGTTGCTCCTAATACGAATAGAAATATAGCCCATAATTACACAAATATAGGAATAATGATTATATATATATATATATATATATAAATCCATAGACTTTTTTAAGAAGTATCCAATCTAATAATCGAAAATTTATATTATTTATATTAGAACTTTGAACATAAGACCGTCGATTTTGTTTAATCGTTATTTATTAACTAGCTATATCAAATGGAGTAATAAAATCAATAAAATAGAATTATAAATAGTAATATTACATCTAAATGCAGTTTTTCAAAAATACTATAGTAGTTATAAAGGCATGTTTGATAATAAATAAATGTTTAATTTATTTTTATTTATTCTTAAAGAATAAAATAATTTTCAGAATAATAATAATAAGCGCTTTAGTGTGTTTAAACAGAAATATTTAATATATCACCCTTCTTCATACAACTGAGGTCAAATA
Source organism: Argiope trifasciata (assembly GCA_026543055.1). Taxonomy (NCBI): domain Eukaryota; kingdom Metazoa; phylum Arthropoda; class Arachnida; order Araneae; family Araneidae; genus Argiope; species Argiope trifasciata. The sequence continues at coordinate 450,157 of JAPMOQ010000382.1, read as the reverse complement.
AAAAAAATTACAGAAAAAGTCACTTATGTTTTGTCTTTATTAGTATCAAATCTTTTTTTAAAGTAAAAACTTAAAAATGAATTTCATTCGAAATTTTGTGTAATTTTTTTGTTATAAAATACAGGGTACGCCATAAATTTGTGCAAACTTTAAAAAAAATCTTAATAAAAAATAATGTTTGAAAAGAAACTGCGGTTTGCAAGAATAGGTTCAGAGAGCTTTTCGACATTTCCTATTCAAAAAATGACCGATAGATGGCACTCACACATCAAATTGATATGGTATATGCAAAACAGAGCACTGTAACTTAACACAGCGAATTTTAATTTAAAGCATAATATATTAAGTAAGCTAACTCAAATAAGCCTATTACATGGCTTATATACTAAGCATGTTATACTAAGCTTAACTAAGTATAACATGCCGCCATCGATACCATCGACGAACCGTTGAAAGGCATCTTCCAGTCTCACAAAAGTGGATGGAGACATGAGTAAAAAGTTTATTTATCACCATGATCAGAAGTTTGCTGGGATAAAGACTGGCGATAATGAATGTCACTTAATCTTGAATCCTCGGCTTATCACTAGGTCATCAATAAGTGAGTCAAGGAGAAACATCTTGATGGAACGAGCAACGTGAGAGTACTATCCTGCATGAAGGTGATGGCAAGTAACACACATCGTTACTGCAAAGCAGGCACAATGTGGTCTCGCAAAAATGCAAGGCTTCTTTCATTGGAATCTGCAATGGAGGAACAGGTTTTCCAATCGGATACGAAACGAAGCTCTTCAAATAAACGGTTCAGATTGAAGGTCGTGGTGAAACCACACCATACAGTCACATGCTGAAAATGTAATAGTTTGATCGCGTATTCACGAGGGTTTGATGCCACCAAAATACTATGGTTTTTCATATTGACGTCCCGACGCAATGCAAGATAGACTTCAACTGTCCACATGATGTTCAGCAGCCAATGTGCACCACATTCCATTTTTGCAAGCTTAGTTATATCATTAGTGCATACCCATTAAATTTTGCTTACTTAACCCGAGAGAGATCGCGCGGGGCACACAGTCACCCCATTCTTATCCGAACACCTGTCGCAGGGTAAATATTTATCTGTAATCAATCACCCATTCAATACCTTCCTATCTGACAGTCCCCTTGGTAGGTGAAGTGTTAATTTTACTTTTCTTTTCTTTCTGCGCTTGAAGTACATTTCTTGGAATTCAAGTGGGAATGGGGTGACTCACTCTCCCCACGCGACTGTTATTGCTTCGAAATTTCTCATTCTAAGCAGCCTGATTTTGCGTTCTGAAGCTCTTTCTTTGCATTTATATTGCTGTTGACGAAATGTCGTTACACCGTTGATGAAATGTCATCATATTCAACAGCTCGGAAAACCAACAGGTGGCCAATGGTTATTTTCTATTGCGCGTAGAACGTCGCCGCCATAAATGCCCGAGTAGCTCTAATGGCAACAAAGACACTTCCCTTGAAATATGAAAATAGGAGAAAAATTCTGAAGAAATTGGCATTATCACTTATTCAGCCACACATAAGCATAAGGCGAGAAATGCTACCTAAAACATTTCGTGAAAGTATGGATGCCACCACTTCTAACAGATCACAGGAGATCCCAACAAAAATGCTGAAACAAGACAAAGGACGATGTGTTATATGTCCAAGATCTAAAGATAATAAAATTACAATTTCTTGCATAACATGTGATAATTTTACATGTAAAAATCATTCTTCATATGTTTGCAGAATTAAAACTCCTAAAGAAAGAACGTAATATTTTTATGTAAAATTTTCTTAAATATTAAAAACAGTTATCTGAACTTAAGAAGTTGATTTTCTTAAAGAATTAATGCACTTATTATTTATAATTCCCATGTGTTTATTCCTCTAATTTATGGAAAATTTTAGATAAAATGGATTGGGGTGACTCAGTTCCCCGCGCAATCTCTTTTGTCACTATTAGGTGCGCGCCTTCTGCCGGTGTAATTATATCGTGTTGCAAAGGCTCTTCTTTCATCGGTGCCTGCTTTCAATAATTGGTGAAGTGCTTATACCGTCCACGAATGAAATGTCTAGATTCAATACAGGATGCATCGGATCGATGTTTCCGGAATCCCCATTAATCACGTGCACTGCAACTCCCTGTTGATGTCTTGGCTATCAGATTTTCCACAATCCTTTGTACAATGGGTAAGCAATGCCCATCACCTCAAAACGGCGCTCTACATTCAGTAACCCATTCAATGAAAGTTTTTACTCGCCTTGATACCTTTCACAGTGCGCAATACTTTAGCCGTGGGCACAGATAAATTATAGTTTTATCTTGTATCGTTCTTATAGATAAATTAAACCACCAAAGCTTGATCCGGTAACGATAGCATGTTGCGGGATCGAATAATGGATCCTTTTATAACTATCCTGCTTTCAATAACCGCTTCGATTTAACGTGCGAATGTCATTTATCATGTCATCATCATTTTTTTAATGGGAAAAAACATTCATAAGATTTCTTTGAATGTATTCCCAAAAGCAATGTTTTCGAGCAAAGCTTTTTTTATTATGATTTTTTGAAAGTTAGCACAAATTTATGGGGGACCCTGTATTTTTTTAACCAAGGTAAATTTTTCAATACTACTGCCAGTTATATAAGCGCAATGACTGTTAGCTATATGTAAGTGAGGAAATTTAAAATGTGTTTTATCTCATAACTTCAAAAATATTAGTCACTAAATTCTACATACAAACACACTGGGCCTTAACCCATTTATGCCTAAGGTTAAAAAATTCGGAAATTTCACCTGAATTCTGATCGCATTCACTCACTGAAATATTATTTTCGCATTACGTGCATCAATGGAAATGGAAGATTTGTTTGTTGAGATTTTAAAAAGACTGTCATCGCTAACTCTCCGAGTTTCCGCACTTTTTCTGTGATGTATCTAAACATTTTTATGTGTATGTTTTTCCGAGTTGGCAACCGGAAATTACATTTTAAATTGGTGTATTATTCAATCGATAAAGGAACGCAATTCGAATCTCTGCTATTTCTTGAATTATCAAAACTCTTTGGATTTCAGTGGAATCGAGCAGCACCATCCACAAGCCAACAGCTGCATCGACCGCTAGTCTGCCATAATGTGTCAAGCAAATTCAAGGTGGACACAATCACTTCCGATCATTCTCCTAGGACTACACACAACTTGGCATCCCGTTTTTATCTCTACGCCAACTGAACTACTTTATGGGGAAAACAACTGACTACCACGTGACTTCTTTGAAAATATAAGATATGAAAATGTCCGAGTTTGTCAGAACACTTAAATAAACTAAACCTGACTCTTTAACAAACCATTTATTTTTCGAGACTTGAAAACTTCACACGCCTTCGTAAGAACCGACAACGTTTGTCATAGTCTTCAACCACCTTACCAATGACCATATGAGGTGCTAAACAGAACTGACAAAAATTTCACCGTCATAATGAAGGATAAAGCAGTCAACGTGTCAATCGATAGAGTAAAACCCTGCTTTTTGGATAACTCTGACGATAGACAGAACAATTGTCAGGCCAACAGGGACTTTCCAACAAATACAAGTGCAAAAGAGCACTAGCAAAAAAAACTCCTTCGGCGAGATTTAAATCCAAATCTGATCAGCGCTCATGTCTTCGGCTACCAAACCAAAATGCTCCAAAAGTCATCAAGAAAGTTAGGTTTATACAGAGTCATTTTCCACAGTCAACCAGAACTGGACGTGTAGTTCGAAACCTGCTCGTTACCTTTAGACTTTTTATCGTTGGGTACCTCACTCGGCAGGGGAGTAATGTGATGCCCGAATCCTGATCGCATTCATTCACTGAAGTATTATTTTTGCATCGCGTGCATCAGCAGAAATGCAAGATTTGTTTCTTGTGATTTTGAAAAGATTGTCATCGCGGACTCCCTGTATTTCCGCATTTTTTTAATGATGTATTTAAATATTTTTACATGTTTCTCCAAGTTGGCGACCGGAAATTGCATTTTGAATTGGAGTTTGCTTTTTTTTCCCCTTTAATGCGGTTGTTCTGTTTTGTAAAGTCGATGTTATACCAAATGATTTAACTTGCTTATTTCTATCATATGTATTGCCTAACACCAAATCTCTCTACAACTGAAAATCAGTTTTGCATAAGTTGGGTTTTAAAAAAATAACAAATAGTATGAGATCAAAACAAGGTTTATAAATTTTCTGAGCTTCAAAACACAATTAAAATTACCATAGCTGATAATTATCGATAGACGAGTAAGAAATGTTTAGATCCCAACACATATTCCCGTTTCTATTGTGGCAATGATTAGCTCTAAATGTTCTTAAGTTATCTCTAATATGACAACAGTACTAAGATAGTCATGCCAAGGGTTAATTAGGTATTTTGGAAAAAAAAAAATCAAATGCTTATTTAATTTGTAAAAATAAATAAAAAGCAAGCAGGTTTCACAATAGTACATTAAAAAATGAAATTACAGAATGCAATAAAAATAACATGAGACATTATGTGCAACATCTTTATTTCCACAATAGTTAAAATGTACATCTTGGAAACAATGGACAAGCATATCAAGGTATGATGATTTCAGTTTCCAATTAATTTGCTTTTATCTCAAATATCAATCATGTAACAAGATTAAACAATTACTATGTACAAAGACATTTAAAAAAATAGTTTTCTGAACCTGCAGATTGCTAGTATGAGGTCATTTTGAATGGTAAAAAGTGATTTCAAAATTTTATTTCTCTCAAATACTTAACACACCAGAATAACAATTCAAAATCGATATAGTTCTATATGGGTACTATTTTTAAGACATTGCAAAACTTACCATACAAAATAATTATATTTGGAGCAAATTACCATACTTTTCCACTTAACTGATTAAAATGTTTGATTGCCAGAATTGAATGAGTACTTAATTAATGAAGAAAAAAATTCCGAGTACGAACTTGATATCACACACAGGCAATACAAATAATATTGCGGAAAAACAATTATAGAATATTTAATGGTATTTTCACCTTTTCTTTACACGAGCACACCTACCGTTGCTTTTAAGAATTTAAATTTTACAAATATATATTTAAGGACACGAAAAATAGAAGATAATTCTGAAGAATGAACGGTTAAAAATTGCTATCGAATTATAGTATTTAAGTTATAAATAATTTAATAAAATATCACTATAATAGTACAGTAAAAGCTCCTTATTCGCGCTTCCTTCATTCGCGTTTTCACTATTCGCGGATATAAAAAATTCCCATAAGCGACCCAATTCCCATATTCGCGGCTAAAAATTTCTTTATTCGCGGATCTAATAAGTACATACATAATAATAAACGGATTCCAATGGGTATCCAACCCAATAACCTTTGTAAATGCCGTCAAATGGACTAATAAAAAAAAGTGAAATAGATCTTATTACAACTTTGTTTAAAGTATGTTGTTAAATGATATCGCCAAGGAAATTGACATAACCCGCCTTCGCCACGATCGGTGTTTTTGAGTATGTAAACAAACAGAATGAAAGCAACCATATTACTCAATGAATAAAGTATATTTGTAGAATTAACGACTAAGAAATAAGTTAGAACTAACGATTAAGAAATGAAAATTTAATCCCCTCATTCCGAAGATTAATTTGAATCTGACGCAAAGAAGGCAGATCTCATAGACTATTTTATACATTTTAATGTAACGATTAAAAACTGGAGCAAATTATACGAATACAGAATGGACGACACGATTGAATACAATAATCCACCGGAAACATGAATAGACAGGAAATAATAATTTATTATATACTAGCCGCCTTTGGCGACCAGCTGGTTCGCCATGAGAAATGCATTCAAAAATTTTCAATTAAATCATATATTCATTAGCCTTGAAGTAATTCCGGTCATTGATTGGCCTGAAATTAATATTTCTTTAAGATGATGGACGGAAAGTTCTAAAAGAACACGTTTTCCTAATAAAATTCTTTAATTTTATAAATCAATCAGTTTTAATTATTGATTTAGAAGGCTGACTGATGTAGCAATTTTTATTTAAAATATTAATAAAAATATTTTGTAAAATATGGCTCACAGAGCAAAGTATGAAGAAATCAAACTCATTATTCATAAATGCATTGTTTGACTCAAGCTACATAAAATGCAATTTACTTAATTTAAATCAAATTAATAGTATTAAACAATATATGTGCCTATTCATAATATTTTACAAACTAGCCATTGAGCCGAAACTTGAATGCATATCCTATATAAATAAAGATAATATAGTGAATTAATTATTTAGATATTGCAAACGATCATAGAATCCTTTGCCTTGCATTTATTTTTTTAGAAAGTATCACATTTTCTATTTAATCCAGTCACGTGCTGAAAGTTGAATTTCTTTAGATTTAATTTATGATGATCGTTGTTTTTTTTTTCCTTCGAACTTCCGTCATTGTTTTCTTTTATTTTATCCAGTCACGTGCTAAAAAAACATGGTTGAAATATTACTTTAAATATTCGTTAAAAGTAAAAGCTTAAGTTATACATTAAAGCACTGATACCATTAGGAAGAAAATTTTATAATCTTTAAATTGATGTAAAAAACAGGTTTGTGCGATAATATTTTCGGAAGTTATAGCGGAAAAACGTCGAAATTTTGCTTAAATTTAAATTAATTGAAATTCTAATTGAAAATTCGAAAAAAGGGCTCCAATGTGCACATTCCCGACCACAAAGGTATATCTATATATATAAAATTTGGTAGCTGTAGGTCCAACAGTCTGGCCTGTAGAGCGCCAACACACACACACACACATTGAGCTTTATTATAAGTATAGATTTGTTTGTTTTTTATTTTGTCGCCTTGAAACGTAAATCCTATAATCCCATGTAACATACACATTTGTAGAATTAACGACTAAGAAATAAGTTAGAACTAACGATTAAAAAATGAAAATTTACTCCCCTCATTCCGAAGATTAATTTGAATCTGACGCAAAGAAGGTAGATCTCAAAGACTATCCATTTTAATGTAACGATTAAAGACTGGAGCAAATTATACCAATACAGAATGGACGACACAATTGAATACAATAATCCACCGGAAACATGAAAAAGAAAAATGTATAGACAGGAAATAATAATTAATTATATATTTGTTTGTTTTTTATTTTGTCACCTTGGAACGTAACCCCTATAATCCCATATAAATTACCATTCCGTATTCACGGTTTCTGTATTTGCGGCATATTTATGGAACATAAATAAAGAGCTTTTACTGTATTATCCAAGAAAACCTAAGCCATCTGAAAATTATTACTTTAAGATGTAATAATAAAACTCAACAATTTTAAAAGTAAGCAAAAACTGCATCAAATGTAAAAACAATATCAATGCAAAACAGCTAAGAAAACAAAAATGATTAAAAGTATTTCGAAATTCCAACAGTTGCTGCTTTAGAAAATAACAATATATTTTTTAATTATTTCCTAAACACAAATTATAGTTACAGTATAAGCAAAGGTTGACACTAGATTAAAGTAAAATTGCTTACAAAAAATAAAATGAACTGCCGACAGAAGAAACAAGTTTGAGCTTGAAATATGAAAAATGCGTGATAAATGTTTTATGACTAGCAGGATACTAGAATATAGGAACTAATATTTATAAGCAAAATCCCACCTCACTTAAGAATTAAATCAAAATAATACCTCAAGAAAAATGCTCAGCATACCCAACATAAATAACCCATTGTACTAGGGCTAAAAAGCCTAACATAACATAAAATTAGCTTTCCAAGCTTATTGAAAAGGAAGTCAATTAACTGTTTTTATTTGGTATTCTGCTAGACCTTCAATAAATAAATAAATTTGAAACAACCGGAACTGAATCTTCTCCATAGATAACTTGCTAAATTTATTTATTCATTCACATAATATTGAATATAATATCTAGTTAATTATCAAATTACAGATTTCTTAACAAAAATGTCTTTTCCCACTATAATTATAAAAATATCAAAAGAATCAGTTATAAAAATTTTCCACTAATCTTATAGTAAAGTAATTACAAATTAAAATACTATAACCTTAAAGTTTTGATTCAACCTTAGAGCTTAGTAAAGTATTGCAGCAATCAAAAGTTAAGTAAATATTGCTGGAACTAAAGCAAAATTACCACAATTCTGAATCAAAATTTTTACCAGAAAGCTTACGATGCAATTACCATTATGGAAGATTTAAAAATTAAAATGTCACAAAATGCTCAAATAATGATTAATCATTCATATAACAGCAACTGCAAAACTCTGGATAGAATATACATAGGTAACAAATTAGATTTTAATGAAGACATTCAAAATTTCCCAATTCCAGCATTAACATATCAGTGCATATAAAATGATTTAAGTTTTAAAATGAAATTATTATAAATGAATAATAAGAATAGGAATAATCTGAAGCACAATAATCTCAAAATGGAGGTATTTTTTGTTGTTTTGAAAGAAATTTATATAAGTCTGAAAAGTCATTTTAAAAATATTTATTCATTTAACTCAGCCTAAGATGTCAGGGAGTCAATTTTACAAGTGCATCTTGAATAATAACACTTGAAAAGGATTTCTTTTGTAAGCTTTTAGCTTCTTGTGAGCAAAACTGAAGCACTCATACATAGCAGTATCAAAGTCTTGTTACACAACACAGGAGAAAAACTTTCACTGAGCTGTTAAGGCTAACCTTAAAGCTTCTAGCTGATTAGGATTCAAAACATTCACACAAACTGAAAATAATTCTGTATTGTTCTGCAATAAAAGTAAATAAAATTATTTTCATGACACATTAAAGATAAAATGTTTAATCACACATAGCAACATAGCCATTATGCTAAACTACATACAAACTAAATTTTAACAATTATTAGTAAAATAACCAATGATGTTATTAACACTTAATGACAATTAATTTAAAATCATTATTAATAAATCTCTAATGCAAAGTGCAACACAGACAATATTTTAAAGATCTGATATACAATTACATATAATTAATCACCACTTTTCTAGATATTTTCCATTTAATTTCTGTATTATTTTCATAGGCTGTCTCAACAACTATAGTCAATTGAATGACTATATCACTTATTGATGTCTTAATTACAATTCATGGATGAATCATACAAAATTTAGGATGGTTATAATTAAGTGACCCTATTCAGACCTTTCTAGAATCCATTCTACCTTTCGCGTTTCCACGAAATTAGAATATATGTTACATGGACCATGGGGAAAGAAAGGATTTCTGCAATAAAAAAAAATAAGGATACGTAAAAAGTTCAAAATTTGATCACCAGGGATAATTGTGGCACCTAAAGTAGAGAAAAAATTAGAATTTGATTACGAAGAAGTTCTTTGACTTGGTGTCCATTGCGGGTTGTAGCTCCATCTTGCATACAGATAATGGTTTACAAACATTGTCGTTTCTATAAAGTAGGGATGACCTACAGAGACACTGTCATGGGCACTGGTGGCAGTGCACATTATAAGTCATCAAGGAAATGAAGTTTCAAAGAAAAACGATTCAGGTCAAAATCAGTAGTAAATCCACACCATGCAGCCTCATGATGAAAATGCAGCGATTACTGATACAGGGCATAAAAATGTGAAGCACAGCGTATGCGCCAATTAAGATTATCACCACTCCATCTAAAAAAAAAATGCACTTCGCCTGACCATAGTATTTTCCGCGGCCAAAAACATAAGCTTCCATGCTCGCCAAAAGTCAACAAAAAAAATCATAGCGTGTTTGGAGGTTCTTTAGGTCGTAGCATCAAGTGGATCTTATACGAATAGTATTAAAATGGATCGCAAAATTCTTCGTACTGTCGAGCATGGAATCGTGACACCGAACGAGAGTTTGAAGAATAGCTGGAACAGGAGACTCTTAACCACAGCAATAGCGACTCCGACAGTTGGATTTGCAACCGCTTACCGTTCTCTTCCTGGAAGAACACCCTATTCTCCAATCTCTATGAATTTCATAATCTTCCTCAGGCCATGTTTTGACAAGAGTCCTTTTCGCTATTCTTTCAAAAGACTACATTCATGCAGTGAAGCTAAGTTATTGCTACCGTTTTGTTACAACAGCAAAGCTTGATGTTCCTTCAGTAACGACATGATTAAAAATGTAAAAGGTATGCAGAATGATATCGGCTAGTTTGAATTAGGATTTTTTTAGTAATATCTGGTGGTTAGAAATTAAAAAAAAAAATCCCTTGCAGAATTCTTTACCCCATGATCCACATAACGTATATACAAACTTCCATCAAAATCCGATTGCCAGAATGAGTTCTTTACGGGACTACATTGGACCATTTTAATTATAACCATCCTGTATTTTGTATGAACCATCCATCAATAGTTCATCAAAAGCAAGTTCACAAGCAGAATAAAAATAAAGTATAATGCATTGTTACAAATTACTTAATGAAAAACGGATCATTTCCCTTTAAAATTAAGATATTACTACTAAGTTGGAAGTAAAAATATACGAACCTGAATGTGTCGCAATAAAGTTATTAATCGCTTTCCAAGATCAGAGGATGCATCTATAGCTTCTTTGAGAAATGTTTCAGCTATAATTTGTACAATTCTTGGTAAATTACAATTCTCTTTTCCCAAGAGTACAGGGTTGTTTCTAGAAAAATAAAAATGCCATAAAATTTAAGAATTAAGATACAATGTTAAGACTTCTCTCCAAAGAAGTATCAAATAACTTATCAATTATATTTCATAATATCCTAGAATGCATTTACATCCATGCAAAAAACCAAAGTATATACAGTTAAGTAAAAATGGTAAAATTAGATTATCTGTATTACTGCCTTTCCATTGTTAATGAATAAGCGGTATAATACAAGTTTCGAACCAAATGGGACTATTAATATTCAAATATTGATATTATTTTTAAAAATTATTCCTCATGTTCTATCGGTTCCATCATTAAAAAATTTTTGTCATCATGCAAATACGGTGGATCTATTACAGTGCAGCATTAAATATACATTTAAATTTGCTTTATCATTTTGGGAAGTTATGATTTATCAAATATATGTAGAAAATAAAATATCATTAGTTTTGGTAAATTAGCATTTGTTTTTTGAAATAGAATTTATACTTTTAAGTATGAAGAAATTACAAATTGAAAACAAATAACCACTTCAATGAATGAACCCTGAATTCTTGATACAAAAGAACATACTTTCATTTATTAAATATATTCATTAAAGAGAGATGAGCACACATATACACCAAATGAAATTACTGGAAGGTAGCTACATTCAAATAAAACTTACGCTTCAAGAAGTGAGCATAGGAAACTATAGATACACTTGACTTCTTCTTCGTCTTCCCAAACTGGTAACCATGAAATCCATGCTGGCAACACTTCTTCCATATTTATGAAGGAATTATTAAAGACCAAAAATTTCGTGATGGCAGAAATCGCATTTTCAGTAGCTCGTTCATTCTCTTCCGATCGAGAATCGGGGCTGTTTATAACTTCTATTAGTAAAGGAAGGCATTCTGTAAAAGATTAAAATACATATATTACAAATTTCTTTAAATATATCCAAATTTATGACATTGCAATACATAAAACACTGAATTTAGACCATATCTTTATTATAGAAAATGCACAATTACTGAATAAATACTTTAATTTTTAAAAACTATAACATTGCACAGAACATAAAAATCTTACAACAAAATGCACAAAATATATATAAAACACTTTCTATTATTTACATCAAAACTACCAAATTACTATTTTGCACAATTTTATTTTTAATTGGATTTAATGTATCTCTTAAATGTACATAACCCGCATGATTTGCGCCTAATTTTCGTTTCAGTTATGATCTTTTATATTGAATGAAATATTTCCATCGTCTTCAAACTTGCAAGGGGGAGGTGGGAGGTAACAAGACAAAATATTTTTTAGGCAAGAACGGGCAGTTAGCAAACAAATGTCCCTTTTATCTCTCCTACATTAAGTGTATATTCCTCCACAGATTTTATGAGTGCATCGCATGGGTTTTTAATACTATTTTTTGTTTTATCAAACAATTCTGCAAGATATAATTTCGTATTTCAGATTATCATTAAATAAATCTGTAAAGGAAAAAGCAATGTATCGAATAATTTATGACATTGATTTTTCATGAATTCCTCCACTCAGAATACCAAATTGTATGAAATAGACAAGTTTTACCCTTTCCTAAATAAATTTTCATATCATAAACATGTCATATCGATAATTTATTTCATTTTCATTTCCTACTGTTTCTGCTTCTTTATTATATATCGCCTAAATTGAAGTTTTACTTTAAATTCAACAATAATTTTGTCAAAAGCTAAATGAGTTAATTACATATGTTTTGCATTTTCCATAGACAAATGAAATTGGGACCATTTTCCTTCCCTGACTGTTGGCTGCAAAATGAAAGGACTGGAGTTTCAATCAACTCATTTGTTGGCCAATAATCCGGCAAGTCAACACTCATAATATGTACTACTATTAATTTTTTAAAATTCCATCAATATCTGCTGGTTTTCATGTTGAGGCATGCTTCTCATGCTGATAAAAATGACCAGTTCAACTCTAAAATGTTTTGAAAATTGTCTATTAGATTTCTTTAATGAATGCAATAAAATAAGTCTTCTATGATGAAAATTTTGATAACTTGAAAAAAAGAAGTTGACACTGACATATAAAGTCAATGCTGTTATATTATTTTGGAATTCTCAAAAAATAATACATCTTACAAATACATCTATTATCTTTATCCTTTATAATCACACTCCAATTCTTCCATTTTGAATTTGAAGTTGAATGTTCACTTACACCATATCTTACACAAATTCAAAAATTTCTTCTGCCAAAAGGACTGTCATGGCATTTCTAACACAAAATCAGGAGCACGGGAGGGGAGGCAATTCGCTTTTGGTTATTAACATTTTATGAATGAAATTAAGCTTACATAATGCAAACATCTAATAGCACATCTTTCAGGATTTTTTTTAAAGTCCACAAAATATGACTTACAAAACTCAATAGTGGCAACCCATGATTGAAACAAATGTTGACTAAAATCTTCTGACTCTATAGGGATATGAGGCAATTGGAAAAAGTATGAAAATATACATAAGGAGACGAAAGAAGATGTTGGCCAGTAAAAAAAAAGTTTATAAAATTATTTCTTAAAAAGAATAATTCAAATAAGAAAAAAAAAACACATATTAGAAGAAAATTTGGGAATTGCAGAAAAAAAGATGAGAAACAAAATAACAGTTCAAAAACAAAATACATGTAGTAAAATTTTATAGCATTTATATACAACTAAGAGAGAAATTTAAAAATAATCAATTTCAACTCCAGATGAGAATGATAAAATATTTACCTGAACAAAATTTCGAGAATTCAGGGCCTCCAAATTGACTTAATACACCAATGGTATATGCAGCAGTCTGTCTAAGATCGACATTTTCATCTCTTAAAGATGTTAATAGAGGTTGTAAGAAATATTGTTGATATCTAGAACATGCCTATTGCATAGAAAATATATATTTATTATTACAGAAAATAAACCTTAGCATTATTCGATGAGAAGAAACATTAAATAAATATCTAACACAAGAAAGTAAAGTAGAAAAATTGCTGGATGGAAATTCAGATGGACTGCTAATAACTAGGTATTCCAAATAAAAGGTTCATTTTATGGTTTTATATCAGGATGAAATAAGATCTTAATAACAATTCTCCTAATAATAAGTTACAACAAGAAAGTTAACAATTTCATTATAAACTTGGCAGTACATGACAATTTTTTGAATATTAATACTGTCTGTTACAATCAAGATTTCAAAAAATTAATTATTGAAAATCTTCCATCCTCCCTGCAGCCTAGCACATTTTTTCCAATCTTGTTCAGAACTGATTCAGGGTCTGTTTTATCACAGTAGTTCTGAATCATGCAGAGTACATTTTGGGGTGAAGAGAAGTTTGCAGACAGTATACATTTTTAAAGCCAAAGGTTTTAAGGCTCACCCCTTTAGTGCTACAGATCTGCAGTGCTCCCTGAATTTATTATTAAAAATTATATTTCCGTTTCCTAAAAGTCATAGACGCTGATGTAATAAGCAATTTGTACTTTGGAAAATACCCAGATAGAGTTTTAATTTTTATTTCTGGACAATACATTTTCAGATTTTGTCACATTTTCACATCAATTGATATTACTTAATTAGATGCTAAAAGCTTATTTTGTTTGCATATATAATTTCATAGGTGAGATAGAAAACGGATAAACTTTTACAATAATTAATAATAAAAAGGAAAATAAACATTTCAAAAGCGAAGACTTGCAAATAAAAGTTTATAAATCCTTAAACTGGAAAATTTTAATCCACGAATGCTTACAACCTATTTCTTAACATTGGATCAAGTATTATACAATAGTATCAAGGAAAATGGGGGGCGGGGAATGAAAAATAGAAATATATTCCCTTAGATCTCATGAGTCTTTTTAAAATTTCAAAAACCCACAGGGAAGTGAGTATACAAGAATTGTGTTTGATATCTACCTACACCTTATAATAAATGAAGAAATCGCCTTTGCCCATTTTTTTTTTAATTTCGCAGATTTAATTTTTTCGTTGAAATCGCAAAATTTGCTAGCATTTTAAAACAAAAATATTATGAAGTCCTTAAGCACATATGCATGACGTGGTGAAATGCAAGTCGCTAAATCTTTGAAAGATCAAACTTAGAGTGACCCGACACGATTATTCACTAGTTTATAAATCAATCTTGGTGCAAAACAGCTGATTTAAACAATAAACTAATATCCTCACAATCAGCTAATTTTTCTGATATCGCTCTATGTGCCCCGTTCCCTTTTTTCTGCTTTTACTTCAAATAAAGGATTTATTAAAAGGTCAGCAATTCTGTGGTTTCAAAAAAATGTAGCATATAGTAGCATAAGAAGGGGATGAGAAAAATGGGCAAAAAATCTGTATTTACATCTCTGTACAACTGATCATAAAAAATTCTCAGTTGCCCAGGGCAATTAACATCCAGTATACCAATTCTTTATTACAGACAGACACAGTAATGTATTAGCTCATTTATGTTACATAACATTCAAATACAAAAAAAAATCTAATGGTAAAACTTTCTGATAAATTATATTGAATAGGACAAAAATTAAACATACCTATAAATGGGGTAAATAAGTTATTCTTGACAAATCAGATTTACCACAAAACAGCAACTATCCAAGTTTATAGTTGTTCTATATGTGGTCCTTTAAAGACGCAGCAAATATTCATACGATATTTAAGTTCCTGTCAAACTCGGGATAGAAAATCCTCTATCCAACATGACGGTTGACACACACCAAGTCTCTACAACACATGCCATACCGTTTGTTTGGGGCACACTATTTCTGCACTCACGTGAAATGCTGATTTTTTGACACTTCCGGACGATGTTTCATGAATTTTTTTAAACATTTCGGGTTCGGTGGTTTCTTTATAGTATAATTTTCGTGAATAAGCACCCCATGTTCAGAAATTCAATATGTAATTTGTTTATACAACAGAAAGCGAATTTCTTTGAACAGCGATAAATAAAGATACCGGCATACTTCAAAAGGCAGTATGCTTTATCCCGCATGGCAGTAAACGCGTTCTCCTAGCCGCAACTAGTTTCAGAAACCATTTGTTTCGTCCAAATAAACAACCGTCGTGTTGTGCAACACGATTAACATTCATATTCTGCCATTCTTCTTGTACCATTCAACATGAATCACTCTGAATATATATTGTAAGAAAGAAACAAAATTTCAGAATACTCACAGGTCCACTGTATTCAATGACATCCGCAAAAACACATAATGACCACTGGCGATCTGGCCACGGTCTAGAAGGTTCCTGTAGATACCCAATATTCACATTTAATTTCACAAAAAGAATGGTCATAAATAAATTTATTTCAACATGTTTAGATAAAGTTAATGGATATTATACTATCAGTAAATACAAATATAAAAAACAAAAAAAAAAATCACAAAACAAAACATTTTCAAAAAGGAGGAAGAAATAATATGAGCACATACTATTATCACAAAAGAACTATATCATGTAGAATAATAAGGATTTTAATCCCAATTTAGGCTAAAACTGAAAAATAATTCTAATTTCTACATGTAACAAAGCACATGTAAAAAAGCAGTATTAAAATGCTATATGATATAATAAACATTATATATGATACATATAAACATTATGATACAAAATGATTAAATCAAAATCGAAATATTCTTAACTTTATAAGGCGGAATAATGGTAATTTGCATATATATTCTCATTTTAATAGCAGATTAATTATCATCAGTCATGACATTTTATTTTATAATGGCATTACACAAACCTTGAACAAAAAATTAAAGTATTGTTTAATGTTATTTATAAATAATGCTTTGTTCCAGTTTTATGTTAAGTAAAGAAGAAGGATTTAGCTAATACACAGTTGAATTGTGTAAAAATAACACAACTTTTAAATAATAAAAGATTTTATTCATGAACAGATGTAAAATGGGATAGATTTGCATCCAACTCGTGGAAAGAAAACTAACCAATACTGCAGAGATAAAAAAAATCAGGGCCCTACCCTAATAGAAAAAAGAAATGCAAAAATACAAGGATTTCTAATGGCCTTTTTAAGTAAATCAAAGAATCATGAAAAAAATAAATGGCCAACAACAATGTTAAATGCAAGAGATCAGGGACTAAAAAAAGAAGCGGTTCAAAATATATTTCAAAAGTTGATATTCATAAAAAGTGATGTTATCTATTTAGGATGGGATTTCGAAAGAATCTTAAAAAACTTCTACTGGGCATAACAGCGATCAATTCTGAAGCGTACTGTCATATTCAGAAGAGTCTAATCGAAAAACTCTATAAATGAACATTTATACAAAGCAAAGTCTTGCTTGTTTCAAAACTATCAGCTATTTCCTCCCAAACAGTTGTGATCTTTAAACCTTTTCTGTATCCAAAGAATTCTAAACTAATTTTGCTGGTATCAGCATATGAATCTTTGAAATTTAAAACCACTATTTGCGGTTGACAGGTCTACAAGAAAATAATTATTTACAACGCTCAAAATGTTAAAATATGAGTAATAAACATTTTTAATTTCTGGAGCAAAAAATAGGAAAAGTGAATAGTATCTTGTAGAATGTTAAAATCAGTTTTTTAATCTGGTCAATGACAATAAAGGTCCCATTCTGACAAGCAGGATCAGATATTTGCTAAATTTTAAAATAAATTTACATGATTCGTATTTTATAACAGGATACTTTTCAATATTTTCAACATTTAAGATTGTCACTCAATATTTTCGATTGCTTATTCCACAGCAGTAACATACTTTAGTCACTTGATTCTGCAAAGAATTTCAACTTTCCACTCTTTCAATACTTTTAGGAACCTTTTTGATTTTGGATTGAGTAAACTTTGAATAAATATTGAAATTAAATAAGAAATAAACACCATCATGTGAATTTAATAATTCAGCATGTCTCAATGATTACAACATTCAAACTAAACAAATCTATTAGCAATACTAATATTTTATCATTCAATGAGGGGTGGGGGATCAAATTAATCTATGAACAATACAAGATAAATAAAACTGTTCATAATAATCTCACAGAATAACAAAATTCTCAAAAAATATCTTCAACTGTGAAATGGTCTCAGATACGTGGTTTCATCTTTCTTGTTTTTTCTTAAGGTAACCGACTACGTTCAAACCAAAAATTTTGAAACATTTCATTTTTAAAAAACTATTTATGGTTTTTAAATGTATTGTCAATTATAAACATTATAAACACAAAAACATTTGAAAGTATATCTTCTTGTGAGAAACAGGACAATTTGAAGTAAATTTTAATGATATTTAACCAAAACGGTTAACACTCTACACAATATTGTAATGTAGCAGTCCTATTTTTCTTCGTACACAAGTTATAAAATATAACGATGAAGGAAATGAACCAAAATCTAAGAAACATTTTAAGATGCAACGAAGTTATGGAGAAAAATATTCGTATACATACATTTTTTCGTAAATTCAAAACTTAATGTTTCGAAAAACACTTATTAATGTAGATTTAATTAGCAGCCATCACCATTAATTTTATTATAATAGATGGCACCATCGATTCAACATGTACCCTTAATCCCAAATCTAAGACGCGTGACGTTAAGTTTTAGAAAAGCGAACTGTGGGCATTCGCTCGGCAGATGAAGAGAGAGGGTCATTTGTTCCGAATCATGATTATTTAATACGCAACAGTGGTACATAGTTTTGCTATGGAACACTTGATTAGGCTCCATTCTTGGTGTCATCTAAAGGTTGTACTTTTATATCTAATGTAAATAGCGTGCCCTGTCCTAATTGTTAATGTCTTTTTCTTTATTCTTTTCTGTAAATAAAGTTACTGTTTTCATTTAAAAGCTTCTGTTTAATCAATGACCCCAGACACTGTTCTAAATGAGGTTGAATGGGCATTTTGTCCCATTCATTCTTACAGAAATGAAAAAGAAGTTCACCAATAATAAAAATGTTGGTTCATTTCATCATCCCCGTAATTTAAAACACACATTACTATTTTTATGTAAATACTTCTATTAGTTTTTGAGACACCATGTTAATGGTGAAATTTTTTTAATGAAAAATAGACAAATTTTAGCTGAAAATTAGGTTTTTCTTAAAATTTCCATCGATGATAGGCGAGGCCTTACTGTTCCTAGAAAAGATTAACTGTTTTGGAAACAGGAAAGTCTGGAACAACAAAAAATAACACTTTTTTTTAAAAAAATCGCCAATGTGGTTGATAACCAGTGTTTTTAATGTAATTGGATACCTTAACTTTCATTCCAAAACAGAAAAGGGTAGTAATTTTCAATCACTTCAGATTTAACAGATATAATCAGTTAAAAACTCATACTTTTAAAATGACTTAAGGCTTTCCCCTAATTGACAATAAAAAAAATTCAAAGGCTTTTCTAGAGCACAATTTTAAAAATTCAAGGGCCATAAAAATTGCATATTTACAAAATCAAAAAAAGCATACTATATAAATTACATATTATATTAGAAACAGTACTAGAGACACCTTAGTGCTCATCTCACAGTCAATAAAACAATACTAATAGTTGAAAATGGGTTTCAAGAAAACAATAGAAACACACACATATGGTTAACTATCGTAAAATATCTAACAGATGTCAATTTCTCTTAAACTACAACTGGATGCTTATTTAATAAATATGCAAGCATTTAGGTTGAAAAAAATTCATTTTTCAAAAATTTAGTTAATCTCACTAGTACCTTTTAACCTTATTTCCTACCAGCTTCAGCATAATGTAAGAAAAAACAGAAAAGGCATATCAACAAATAAACAATAAAGTGTCATTAAAATAAATTTAAATTTGGATTCTAAGCTGTTTTGAGAGATATTCAATTAAATTTCTTTATCTATTGCTTTACTTTTTACCTAAAACAATTCGATTCTGCACCAAAAATTTCTATTTTTCTTCTTTATTGTTACAGAGTTTGCAGACCTTGGCAATACAGAAAATACCACTAATTTTTACTCTATCAAGAAATGTGCAATTCAACTGGTCCTTTAAAAAAACTGCAAAAACTAAATGAACAGTTATCACAGCAACATCATTTTCTCCCTGGTCTAAAGCTATAATATACACATAAATAGACACATGCAAAAGGAGTGTGAAAAGTCTGAACCAGTCACTCAGACAAAAGAATGCACAACTGACAACATTCCCATAGCAAGCAGAATTCTCAAGTTTAAGCAATCTTACAAAATGATCAGTCCTGCCTTTTTTAAAGATAACAAATGAACATTTTGGTTACTTAATAGGGATCTAATAAAAAAAGAAAGTACTTTATGAAGCCCAAGTACAGCAAATTAAAACTCAAGGAATTTTTAGGGAACATGGGGAATCTAATCGTATAATCAATTTTAAATCAAAAGTAAAGACATCAACATTACATCATAAAAAAAGTAAGGAAAAACGAAAAAGAAATACTCACAATGAGGCGAACAAAATGTGGTAACAACATATCAAAGTATACAAAGAATTCTTCTTTGTATGTTGAGAATAATGTGGACATTATTTCTGAAATTTTGCTAAGAAGATAAATATCTTCATCATCCTATATAGAAAAGAAAAGAATATCAGCACTTTTTTCACAATGATTAATAACAAGGCAACATGTATTAACCCTAAAATGAAAAAAAAAACTCCTATTGCTTTCTTTTTCAAAAACAAGGAAGTTTAATACAAATAGAATTACTAACTTCTCAACATTACAGGGACTTGTATGCCCCACTCAAGTTCAAACACAATACCAATAGTCAATTTCCAAATTTGCATTGTGATGTTTCCCTATCAATATCTGATATCTTATATTTTCAGTTTACTTCTGAAACATGCTGAATGTAGGCAAAATAACCTATTAACTAATCAGCTATATTCAGTTTAAATTTGTTTCGAAATTTTTTAATTATCTAATACAAACTGTTTGATTCAACACATGACAGAACCAGGATGCATGCTGCTTGTTTTAGTATCCTGAAACGACCACTTTAGATGATTTTATCTCACTAAGAAAGTCCCGACCTATTTATCATTCTTTTAAATAATTTTAAAAACCGTCTACTGTCTGTCCATCGCAAGAACTCAGCTAGACGATCATCTATGTTTACGGCGGGCGTTAAGAAAAAAATTGACTACATAATATAATTTAAAAGAAAATAATTACGATTTAGCAATTCTTAGTTTTCATAAATTAGGAAAACAAATTCACAAAACTAAAAGGGCACTGGCTCTGTAGTTAGAAGCAAATTGAAAATAAAAAAAAATGCTAGTTATTGCATTGAAAACGTTTTTTGAAGCATATATCATAAAGGCAACATTACACACCCTCATAACCTAACAATACTCATCAAATAAAGAATATAATTCAAAGAACTGCTTTAGAATATCTTTTAAAGTTGGATTCGGATAATAGACCTTTTTATTAGGGTGTAAATGGTAAAATAGAATGACTCAATGATGAAGAAATGATACCAATTTGAAATTCATAATAGCAAAAAATCATTATAACAAACTGTGTTCAAACCTTTTTTTACTTTTCAAAATTAAACTTAAGAAAAAATATAATATTCATTGTAACAAAATGGCTATGACTGAAAGCTTTAAAAAAAAATAATCCAAGACAGTGTAAAATTAACATGTCAGTGACAATATGCTTTGATGTTATGGCGGAAATGTGCAAAATGTCTTTTTAATTACACTGTCTAATTAAAAAAATTTAAAACTCTGTTCTTAATAGGCCAATAGTACACAATGAGCAAGCTCTTACCGACAGGACAAACCATTACCCAAATTTGCAAAGAGATAGCAATAGAATACAAAAAATTCTATATAAGTTACAAAATTATAAAAAATATTGAATCTGAACTTAATATGATTGTACAACTCAAAATTCTAAAAACTTTCTCTTTATTTTTTTATAAATATTTTTATTGAGCATGTTTTTTTAAACGAAAAAACTAAAGTTTGGCAAAAGTGGTCCTACAAATCATAATTTTTTTAACGGAGTGAGGTACTAAATAAATACGCCACAAAAGAAATTACATGTGGCTTCAAGCTAAAATAGCTATAATCTGGCTTTTACACAATCAATTAACGTAATTGCATACTACAATGAATTTTATCTGAATATAATGCAGTAAAATCTGTTTAATAGATCATTCAAGGGACCGCTTTAAAATAACATATTCACGAGAAAAAATATTAAATGTGTAATGTTCACTGTAAATGTTCAATGTTCTACAGACCTAACTCTTTGGTACACAAAATTAATCTTGTTTCTTTCATATTATGTGCTGATCGGATCAATCTATGTAACCTTACTTAGGAATACATAAAGGGTTCAATACAATCTGGCATAACCAAAATAAATTCATCATCAGTTAAAATACAAAAATTTTAAATTCGAACATTTTTTAAGTCTCAAGTTTGACATGGTAAATATTTTGTAAAGCCCCCCCCCCAGCCCAGGCACCATTCTAGTATTTCAATAAATGGCGATGCCCATTACTGTAGAAAATGAAAAAAGTTCATTAGGGTTAACAACTTATTATCTTAACATGTGTTAATACCTTTTCACCTTTTCTCCCCCATTTCCCCCTAGAATTATTTCCTTCTGTTTTCTACCTTACTAAAAGTATATCAACTAAATAAAGCTTTGTCACCAGACTCTCAATTTAAGTTATTCAATGTCAAAGGGAAAAATGTTTCCTTTGCATCTCAAGAAAATTAAGCCTGGTTGCTTCAAAATGATTGTTAAATTTAAGAATTTTTCATGATGCTATGCATCATGCAGAATAGTAAGGACCCAGATAATATGCATCTTTCAGAACAAGACAATCAGCAGTCTTACAGGTTAGCAGTTTTTCAGTTCAAGAACATCTTGAAAAATTTAAAAGAACTCATATATAACAATAACCAAAATTAATATTGCATATTATATCAAATAATTATTAGGAAGGATATTTTAATGCTTCTTTTTATAAAAATTAATCTTGAAAGTTGGGAAAACTTACTTCCTTTATTAATGATTCTTCTAGCACTTCATCATAATCTTCTTCTTTCCTCTTTGCTTCACGTTCATCAGATCGCTCAAAATGGCTAACCAAATACTTATTAAGTATGTTCATAAGATTACTTAAATCGTCAGGTTGCAAGCATGGGCAATTCAGTACTTCTATGCACTACCAAAAGAAATGTTGAAATTGTTAAAACATAAGCATATCATAAAAGCATTCAAGTAATTTGAAAAAGCACACAATAAAAAAGGAGAACACATAACTTTCAAAGAATATGAAGCAGTAATAGATTTTGTTTTCTTCATATTGAAAATATAACTTCATAAGCATGCAGTAAAATTTAAATAAATATTTTCAATTTTGATTTAAATAAAACACAATTAAACAACCAGATCAAAAATACATATTAATTATTTAAAAAATGGATGTTACATAAAAACTTTTGATTTTTTAATGTTATTTTGAAACACTAATTTATTATTTTATTATAAAACTTTAACAAAATTATTACTTGGGAGAAAGCAGCCATGTGTTCACATAAAACTTCACTTTCAGGTTCTGATTCCAATGAATGTAGAAGAGAAGGGAGAATATATCGCCACATTTCTTGAACATACGCATCACCACAAGATCTACCACTCTCCAATAAATGAGGTAATATTTCCCCAGCAGCAATGCGAACACTTGAAAGGGTTAAGGTTGGAATTGACAATAATGATTATTCATTGTTTCTGAAAGGCTTCCATGAAAAAATTCTGCTACATAACTAATTCAAGAAAGAAATAAACAATTTTTTGCTTATAAATATTTTAAGACGAATGTACGCCCAATTTTTTCAAAGAAAAATTCTCTAAGTGTAATTTTATTAAAACATTTTGTCCATACCATCACCATTAAATTGATATTTTGCTTTAATTATGATATCACTTAAAGAAAAATTTCCAAACTTCAAATCATTTGGCATTTTCACAAGACTAAGCGAAAAATTATATTTTAATATTATTTGAAAAAGGATATCATCATGAAAATAAAACTTCAGCATCGGCACCATCAGCTTTACAGTAATATCAACATAATCAGCAAACCCCTCTTTCAATTCCTTTGCATAGCACACTAGCATTTGACAGGCAGTAGCTTTTTCGTCTAAACCAGCAGTTCGAATTCCGAAATTGTGCTGTAAATGAAATTATAAACATAGATTGATGCAAATTGTATGTTCATATCACAAAGAATTTAATTTGAATCAAATGTACAAATAACTGACCTTCTCTCCTAAATTAACGAATTCCCAATCATCATCATTTCCAACCACTTTCATGTCATCAGCTAAAGAGGCAATAAGAAAATGAAAGTTTTGAAAAATAATAAAGAACTGATCTCAAAATAGTTATTCCAAATTAAAAATGTAATGATTATAAATGAATATTTCGTCAGTAACAAACTTGGAGTTTTATAAAACTTTAGTGAGGACGGTATTTCAAGATGAACTAGTAATTTTGAAAAGAACTCAGTGAATAGCATTTATAAAATGGAACATATACTGAGTAATAAAATAGACCTGGCCCCATACTTAAGATAAAAAATTCTGGCATATGACAGCAAAGTAGTACCGCTACCCTGAGCATCAGTGCTCAAAGAGAGCTACATCCAAAATCTAAGCTATCACCACAGAAATAAAATTTGATGCAGGGTAAAAATACATTATGTTCCAAGGACCTTTCATCTTCACTAGATCACTACTTGGATTATTACTAAATGAAACATTTACGAATTAATGCCTGGTATAGAAAAGAAATATAACATCGACTACATAGCCAATTTATTCAAAGAAAAAGTAAATATTTATTCAATTCTAATTCTGCCAACATTTTAAACATTTAAAGAATTCAATCCTAAAGAATATAAATCGGATGTGTTAACAAAATAGTATACTGTCTGTCCATCACAAGAACTCTGCTAGACGATCGTCTATGTTTACGACGGGCGTTATAGAAACAGGTTACTGTAGGAAGAGTTCATTTCGCAGAGAGAAATTCATTCAAGTTTATTGCGTTGGCACGTTTAGCGCCAAACTGGCGATATTATATATTATAGCATTTAATTTTTGAAAACAAATTTTTAAAAAATACACAAAGATGAAATTTATTTGAGTACTCTGAATTTTGAAAATATCTGTTATTCCTGTTATAAATATACAAAGAATAAAGCAAATCAAATAGAAAAACTGAATAATTAATTGTATGTCCAACGATTGCACAAGAAGAAAAAATTAGGAAGTAAAATCATGCAAGATAAAAAATTAATCGTCATCATTTCATTTGATTTAAATTTATATACGTTATTAATATAAAATTCTTCACAGTAAAAGCGCCAAATTTAACATAGAAACAATAACATAATTAATCGTAATTATTTCTAATTTTCATAAAAAGTTGCTTTTATTCTGTTATAAAGTAAAATGTTCATATTTAAATATGGTATAAACCTTTCCAGAGTTATATTTATTTTTTTAATATCTATACTATCTCCTGAAACACAAAATTAACGATTACCATACTTCTTGCATACAGCCGACCAAGAAATATGGTAATCGTTAATTTAGATTTTAGAAACTAAACATTAGTTTGCAACTTATTTTCAATATGCACAAGCTTTCTACAGTATAATTAATCTTGCAAGGTTTATAGGTAAAAGTATTCTGAATTTGAAGGTAACTCAAGTGTTCATTTATGCACGTGCCAGATGTCCCGTACTTCAAAGAGGTCAAACTTAATAAACCCAACATCGATCTACTAGTTAATTAGTACATTTTTTAGTACATTATTCAACGAAAAACGAGGTAAAAATTTGTTTTTCTATTTTAGATGACCATTTATTCGTTCCCCCCGGCTTAAAAAAGAAATCTTTCGAAGAAAACTTTTTCACACGAACTGTCAATTCAAATAATAGAGTGATAAATGGGATTTTCTTATCAATGTATATCAGTAGTCGAAGCTCGAAGCAATAAAGGATCCACAAATTCCTACAAAAAAAATTTTCATTTCGGGGTTGAAAATTCTTCACTCCTAATGTCCTTCACATTTCAATCCAAAACCCATCTATCTATGCTGTTTGAGAATACTTATCTGTCACCGTTTTATTATCCCAATCAGTGCACCTGAGCAGATGAAATCTCGTTAACTACCCATTAATAAATTTTTAGATTCTTAGAATCATATACACAAAGGAAAGCTATTAAAACAATAGGAAGGCGAGAAAACGAGCCTGAATACTAAATGTCTATTATTTTTGTTGAAAAAAAAAATAAATGCTCAACCTATAATATATTTTCTTCATACCATTAAATAGATGAATAATCTTTCACAATTAAAATTTAATATAATATTCTATTGCATATATTCATTCAATTCCAGAATAGAAGTTACATCGTTCTAATCTCTAAATATTTTTATATAGCATAATAAAATCGCCATTTTTAATTCCGAATTCTTTTTCTTTAAAACTGTAATACAATTTCTCTTATTATTATTTAACACTAAAACCAAAAAGTTAAAACAATGGCTTCCCCCGCCCCTAGTCTTTTTATCTTGACAATGATTGTGATATGTTATTTGATACCTTAGATTTAAGGAAATTATTCAATACTCTCAGAGAAAATTAAGTACTGAATTGTAAAACGTACTTCTTTAAAAAATAATTAAATCCAGAGATTCCTGCAATAACATTTTTTAAAAAAAATTTCAAATAAAAAATTCAAAATAAATAATCAATTAATTTTACCAATACAAACAGCTGAGTATAATTTGTTTCAAAAGTTTCAATTGTTTATTGCTTTATAAATATGATCTTGAAATGAATTTCTATATTTTCCAGTTCCATACAACGATTAATTCAAAAGGTAATCTTATTTATGTTAAAAAGTTATGTTCTAATTTACGACAATTATTTTATTAAAATTCAGTTCATAACATTAAATAAAAGCAATCAGAAAAATCTATAAAAATATGTTAAGATATTAATTTAAAAAAAAAGAATTAGTCTTCAGTTTTAGTAGAAAACGGTATGAAACTTATATAATTATATTTTGATTCACTTAATGTAAATCATTAAATAATAAAGGTAATGTAATCAATGAGTATAAAATAAAAAAAAAACAAGATGGATGGAAAGATTAATAAAATTTAAAAGATGTAAGCTGGGTGAATATAAAGATCGTGCAACTGCGACTAATGCGAAAAGACGAATGAGCAACTAGTTTTTCCTACCGCTACAAATTGACGCCAAGAAAAATAATACCCCCCCACCCTCCGACTTCCGTCCGATTCCACCCATTCAAAATGGATCTTCCCAACCGAAGCTTGTTTTTATAACACCCGCCGTAAACATAGATGATCGTCAAGCAGAGTTCTTGTGGTGGACAGACAGTAAGTAGCAAATAATAATATTCATTTAATGATATGTTTCAGTGCTTTGCATGAAGAAAGAAGTTTGTAAACATTCAAATCTTATCAAGACAGAATTTTAGAAAAACTTCATAGTACATTACACAAATATATTAAATTGGACTTGAAAGGATTTAATCGGTCACAACAGATAAGCCACAAGATAAATAAAAGTATCCAAAAATCGAATATGATCATGAATACTAACATTCTTAATGGTAACCAGTATGTCACTTTTTAATGCAAAATACATTAAAAAGCTGCAATTTTTTTCTCCAAAAGTAATCATAGGATACAATTTAACAGAATAAAACTTAAAAACTTGCCACAGGCATAAAAATATTATTTTTCATTTGAAATTAAGGTGGATTTACATTCAGTCAGCTACAAACTATTAAGTAAAACTCTGCATGCATACAGACTACTGCAACAAGTACTTGCAAGAAAAATAGTAAATTCTTGTCAAGACAAGAATTTACCATTATTCCCTCTCTCAACACATATGCAATCTTCCTTCTATGCATGAGTGACTTACCTGAATCGTATAACAGGCTGAATGTAAATCTGCTCCTATATTATACAATTGAAATCTGAACATATTATTCCTTTGCTGAGAATGCATTCCTTCATTCAAAACATTTCATATACTTTTTCATAATGAAGAGATATTAGAGATTTCAATCGATTCTCAACTAAATACCTTTTAAAACAACAACCCTTAGAAATCTTAGCATAAAGTATTAAAAAAAAGTTATAACATTCCATGAGTTGTTCATAAACATATTTAAAGAGAAAAAAATATTGCATTGGTGAAGGAATATATGAACTGAATTTATAAACAACAATAGTTACTGAAAATTTCAATAAGGATTCCATTCGAAAAAAAAAATTAAAAAGTTATTTTGACTCTTCCATTCACATCCCCCCCCCAAATAACCCCATCCAAATAAAGCTTTAAATTATTATGCAAACTTAAACACCCATTAAGTCCTAAATTCAAATTATTAACAAGATAATCAGAATAGAATAATACTGATTGAAAAGAAATTAAATTTTAAATATCAATTAGGAAAGTTCTATGACTAAAATGCCAAATCTGAATTGGCCATTCAGATTACATTTCAATAAATCAAACAATGTTATCAAAACAAAATTATTTCTATATGAAATGAATATTGTATTTATTAAACTACAAATAAGAATCTTGCAATTAATATCAACACAAACCAAATATATATAGAAGGTAACAGAATTTTCAGTTATAAATTATTGACTTAAAATTTCTAACTTAAAAATCCAATATTGCAATATAAAATATTTTTCTTAATTTATTAGATAGCAAAAAGTAGGGACACATAAAACTTAGGCTTGCTTTTAAATCTGTATTTCATCTGTTATACACAGATGACTGCAATTAAATGAATTCAAACTAATTTTTTTAGACACTATCTCAGAAAACATGTACTATAATCCACAATATAAATAATGACATAGTATTGAATATCACATTTTAATACAAGGCACCCTAAACATTTCTTCACAACAGAATAACAATTCTGAGAAAAAAATGAAATCAAAATAAAATCCCAAGAGTTTGCATTGATTTCACAATGGTTTTTGTTGAAAAATAACTAACAATAATTGCTACAATTCTTCGAAACAATTCTAGAATTTTACTTACAATCTAGAACAGCAATCTCCGGTTTTATTGAAGCGGCTTTTAAAACAGGCTCCATCACATATGGTAGATAAGGTTTAAAAGCCTTTCCTAAAATTTTGCAGATACGTGCCCAAGCAGCTATCATATAAGACAACTAGAAAGACAAAATAATAATAATTCAAGCTTAACAGAAAATAATTCAATAAACTGCTCTCTCTTCAAAAGATTAGTCAGCAGTTACAATCATTTTCTTTGACAGAAGCATTTCCAATTTCAGATTAAGGGCCCATTTCCCGTGGCACGGACTTTTCAGCCCATAGACCTAATGTTAAAATATCTCCTAGCAATGTACACCTACCCCTGAATAGCCGCAGCGTGGGTTAGCCCATCTCATTTTCCAAGAAAATAGAATCACTTCCTGCTTCCGACTATGAGTTGAAAAGTTCAAGGTCAGGTTAATAAAGGTCGTTTATAAATAGGTACCGATAATTTTGGAATAAAATTGTTATTCAGGCTTCTTGTCTTTCATTAGTTGGTCATCGATCCAACCAGCTGTATTCCAAGGCCCTGTGCCAGCCTTCAAACAAACGGCATTTTACCTTCTTTCCCCTTTTGTTGTTTTCCGGGGTTCATTGATGTTTATTCATTTTGCCAACAGTTTGCAGAAAGCTCGGAACCGACGTCCAGAGGGGGGGGGGAAATTACAACAATTGGTCATTTGACAAATCCGTATTTTATCCATATCCGGATTTATGACAAATCCGTAGGGTAACAAGGTCGTCGGAATGTGGCTTTAATTGGTTATTGATCTGTTACAATGATGTCAAAGCATGTTTTTCTAAATCGCCAACAGCGCATTTAAATTCTAAATCAATATGTGAACAAATCGGCGAAAAATTTAGTTCAATTACTTTATTAAGAAAGAACGCAATTCAACAAAATCACAAAAGGAAATAATTTGATTTGAAAAGAATACTTCTAACTTCGTGGCTTCAAAAATATGTTGACATAAAGGAAGCCGTTTTGGAATGATTTAAAATTGTTCGTTTTCAAAAAAAAAATCCTGTCTTTGAACCTATGTTTCAACACAAGGCAAAAAATGAGAATTGAAAACTCTGCCAGCAATAAGTGGATGAACAGATGTTTGCAAGGAATAACATCACTTCTCAATTACAATGTGGCGAAATGGTCGATGACTACCACAGTATATGTGAAGTAGGGGCTAGAGTTATCTTTCACTGCTTTTGGTTGGACATATTGAATTCAATAAGGAATGAAACGGCACTTTTTTTCGCACCATGCCCAATGAAAGTATAATTCAAGAAACTGAAGAAGCCAGAGGGGAGAAATTCCAAAGCAGCAGCATACCATTAGTTTCCATATGAGCGCAGTTAGAGCGAAAGAGAAGTTTTTGATAATTTGAAATGACTCAAGTGTTTTATAGGAAAAACCGCCTTAGTGTGTCGTGGTACGTAAACAAAACAGCGTGGATGACATAATCCATTTTTAAAGAATGGCTAATAAACTTCTACAGAGCAATCAAGCCAGGAATATTCTTGTGTTGGGACAATGCGGCGTGTGATGTACATGAAGCTCAGCTCATAAATTTTTAATTATTTCTATCGCTAAATTTAACATCAATGTGTTAGGTGTTACAAAATGTTTCAAAATGGAATAAGATTAGGGACAATGCTCTCTGCGACATGTCATTGAACACGAATGAATGAATGAATGCGAAAGCGCTATAGAGCTTTCAAAGAAAATTTCTGCTGGAGATGTTTCGGACTGTATTAAAACCTCCTAGGAAAAAAATAAGTCGGGAAGTTAACACTAAATGTTTCGTCAGCAATGAAATCAGTAACGGAAATCGAGAGACAAATTTATTCAACGAATTGTCTGCAGAATAGTTGGCAGATTTCTAGAAACTTGTCGAAATAGAGTTCGAATTTTTCAAACACAAAGTAGGGGTGGAGTAATTCGATAGAAGTTTCAAATGGGAGAAACGCTTTTTGGTTAACGAATCGATTAAAAGGTTACCGTTTTTTAATCAAATCTAAAAGTAATTTATGCTCGGTTAAAATTAACTAAAAGGTATATTGTGTGTTGAAAATATTTGTGCCTTTCAAGTGCTGATTATGTGTTTGCTTAAGAACTTTCTAATACGGTTTGCAATCGTAAGCACTCAAACTTTCAATTCAAGCGACTTTAAAGTTATCGAAGAGACCTAAGCAATGACAAATCGATTAGATTTAAATTTTCAATCGAAAGAATTTGGGAAAAAATGGTTGTTTCTGAGAATTATAAAAACTTAAAAAGTGAAATACCATTTTTCAATAAAATGTATACAAATGTTGATAAAAATACTATTTTCTCATTACATAAGTCTCAAACTTCATTTTAGATTACCTCTTACATTATTTCCATAGCAATTATCTTTAAATTGTAACAATCACCCTTCAAAGCAGCTACCCTAAGTAGCCAAATTTTCTCAGAACAGAAAAGTGGCCATATTGATAGGTTTTACTGTATTATCAATTTATAAGTAGCCAGAGAGAGAGAGAGTACTGATACGCCAACTTTACTTTTTCAAGTTATTTACACAAATTTAGTATAAGCATCAATGTGTATAAAAAATTCCTTAGATATTGTGATAAACGTCCCTCAAACAATATATGATAATAATTTTGTATTTTTTAATTAAATCGAAATGTTAAAAAAAAACTTTACACAAAAACTGTTTATAGAACTGAAGTTCAATTCAAGTAAAGAAATATGTTTTAACAAAAATCGTATTGCAATCAATCACTATTTAACTTAACGCAACAAAAGATACACAATTTGGCAACAGCATTTCGAATCTTGCACTTGGAAATTACTTAAAAACGAATAATATTTTAATTTTTACAATCAACAAATTGCACAACTTGAACTGATGGAAATCTACAAACCTGTGGATCATCCTCAGAAATTGGGGTACCAGAAGTCTGTGTTTTCAACAATAAATCCATTACTTCACTGGCATCTGACAAAAACTATAAAACAAGCAACACTCATTAGAAAAATAATCAAACTTCTTGTTTCGATAAAATTCAAACTCGGAATTATTTGTCCACCTGATTGCATCTAAGCAGAAAATATTTTTTCTATTTTTCATGAGTGCATATTTTTGTCAAACGAATAGAAAACAGTAATTTTACATGTTTTCACTTAATCGGCCTTTTTTCGCACACATAAGATTTGACTTTTTTCTCACTTGTATTTCGATGTACTCATTGAGTTTTATATAATTTAGCATTCCTGGCTAAAATAAAAAAACAAATTAGAAAATAATACGGAACACAGTAAAAATTAAAAAAAGAAGCTACATGATAAACAGTCAGCTCTTAGAAAAAATTTATTATCAAAATACGATTCATAAAAGGAAATATTTTAATAGGTAAAAGCATTGCGGGCAATGCTAGAAATAAGCAA
>JAPMOQ010000382.1:374831-417363 GCA_026543055.1 Argiope trifasciata | reverse complement strand
ATATTTTAATAGGTAAAAGCATTGCGGGCAATGCTAGAAATAAGCAAAGATGAATATTAGAGAGAAAATACTTTACATGCACTAAAAATATTACGATTTGTTTGATGTGACATAAAATACCTTTCACCTAATAGCAACACTATTGGCAACAATAAGTCAGTATAAAGCACCGCCTACTAATTTTTATTGCGTCATCAAGTGCCCATATGATGTAACCTTTTAGTGTTAGTTTTAGTAGTTCAGTAAACTTACTTTTACTGTCCTACCGCATTATCTCTAAAAGAAAATGCTTTACAAAATACTGATACTTGAAGTATATTAAACAGGACTTTACCCAAAGATTCAATTATTAATATAAAAGTACTACACCAATTTTTTATTGAAACACCCATGAAGTAAAACTCACTGACAGTTGCATGTGAATAATCACGAACAAATTTCTGAAAAGCTCATACCCTTAGCGACTACAAACAAAATAATGAATATATAATAGACCAGTTTCCAGTCTCTTAATTACACATAATTTTTGTCTAAGAAGCTGATAAATAAAAACTGATATTCCCAAAGTTTCTATAAGTTTTTGTTTTCCCTCAAACACTTGAATTAAAATATATATTATGAAAACATTCCACCGTTATAATTATTTACTATTTTTCTGAAGCATTCATAGTAAAAAAATGATAAAAATTATAGGTAAAACACAATCAATTGTAAAATGACTTATTCTAATACTTATCTTTGATTTTTAAAAAAGCTACTTAGATGGACTAATTAACTGTACTAGTACTACATTATTTTTAAGCCATAGTGCACTTATATAAAGTAACTTTTATTGTTAAGACTACATCAATTTATTTTTAATTCACAAAGATTATTAAATTTATAGGCATCTTTCTCGCACAAAAAACACATGCAATGTATGAATGTTAATAAAAATTGGTCCTAAACTGATAAATCTTTGAAAAGATAGTAAAATGTAAATATTAACTGGCATTCAAAAAATCAATTTAAATCAGCCAAAATAGGACATATAAGAAATGTATTCTGCAATTATTGTTTTTTTAATTCTTTGAAAAAAGGATATAAAATTATTAATAAATAAAAATTAATTAAATACCTTCTCCTTTCCTACAGCAAGACCAATTAAGCTGACACATTCAATTGTCTTTCCTCTCAACAATCGCAAGACTGGCTCATTTGCATTTTGAATAATATGTTTCAGATAGGGCATAAACCTAAGTGAACGGCATATTAGAAGCAAATTAAAATTCATAAATTTACAAAAACAACAAAAATTGGTAATTATTGCTGATTGTAATTAATAAAACAGAAAATGTATTGATTTCATAGATTTGTATACACCAACCAAATGGTCATTAAATGTACCTAAAAAAAAATTCTGAAAGTTTTAAGAATTAAATATATGGAAGAGAGAATTATTACTAATTTAACATGAATATGATATATGACAGGTTCAAAGGAAATCCTGCAAATATATAATCACAAATCTTGACTTCTTATAACAGATTTTTTACATAATTTTAAATTTATTCTTACATTTAGAATCAATGGCAGCTAATCTATTAAAGCAGTAGCATATCCTGTATTTTTTTTAAAGTTATATTTCATATTTTTAAAGAATTTCTTTACTTTTGCACCCCAAGGCTTCATTGCTACCTTACATACTTTTTCTAGTCTGAGAGTTTGATAATCACTAAAAACAAAAGATAACCAATTAAAGGAAAAACCAGACATAATTAAATCCATATGCAAAAGAAACACATTGGTTGAAAACCTCATACAAATCCATTGCATGCATATCAGAAGGAAAGCCAAAAGCAGCCCCTTTCTCCCTTTAAATCTAGAGGTGTTGGAGCTGCAAATAATGCAACTCAAGGGTTCTTATTCCTCCTTTTGAATCCTGAAGCAAAATTCTGTTGCTCTAGATTTCCCCCCCACACCCACTTTCCATTAGAAAATGTTAAATTTTAGCTTTAATTCTTGTTGACAGAAATTTCTACTTTAATAATAGAAAATTAAAATATTCATTAAAGGTTAATCTCTGCAAGAAGAAAAGGTTTGCAAAAGATTATCCAAAATATTGAAGAATATTTCAAACTGTTTACAGCACATCCTATCTGATATTCATTTTAAAACAAGTAATATCAAGCTGACAGGGGAAAGATGGAAGAGTGCACAGGAAATGGGGAACCAATGCTTTTAACTGTTGGAATACCACTTCAACACTAAAATAATTTTGCATTGACATAACTGTAAGAAAATGATATACTTTGAATGCAAATGCCACATGTGATTGTGAAATTTAAATTTCTAGGTCACTTTTGGAGAAAGTAGCTTTTTAAAAACCATCAAATACTTGATAAAATATTTTTTGTCGTACTGCTAATGTTTAAGCTGAAGTTTCAAATGCAGAAGATATGTTACAAAAATAAGTTTAAAATATGCATCATATATACATTTAAAAAAGAAATCAATCTTGACAGAAATACCATAATTAGTAAAAACAAAAAGTGAGTGAAAATCCATTTTAACACAATAAAGAAAAATAACAGATATGAAATTCTTACTTTTCATAATAATCAATGAATTTTTCCTGCGAGCAGTCAGCTAAAGATGCCAAAGTAACAACTACCTGCTCAAGGACCAATTTTGTTCCCTTTTCAACTAACTGGGGGAAAAAATGTTGTGAATACTGTTTTTAATGCACCAGCAAAATGCAAAATTAAAACATTGCATTACTAATAATAAAGAACTAGCCATCTCATGTCATTTTAAGTCCCATTTTCATAAACAGTAATATACTGGTCTCAATATTAAATCGGAAAAGAATAGTTTAAAATGCATGTTCAGCCAATTAATTTCAGAAATACTCATTAAACATTTTTAAAAAATGCAAAAACTCCATTTTAAATAAATCTGAGCAAAATAAATCTGAAACTATCAAGCCCTCGCATTGCAAACGTATTAGATATAAATTTTAGACCAATGCATTTTAATTTATTATTCATTGAACACACATATAGACCGATTTGGTGTATTTGAGACAGATTTTGTGCAAAAACAAAAGGTTGAAAGCTTCATAAAATGAGTCACACAAAAAGTAAAATGAGCATGATTAACTGCACAGTAAAAGAACAAATTTATACAAAAAGTGCTGATACTCTGTTGAATTTTTACATAAAAAATATTTATCAGGAATTATATTTTAGTATTCATTACGCAGATATCACACATTTGGAACAAAAAACAAAAAGTTAAGCTTTATAAAATAATATGAACGAAACAAACATGAAAAGAAAATTAACAGAATTAAATGAACAATAAGAGGATAAATTTACACAAAAAGTGCTTGAGATATTTTTAATTATTACATAAAAAGAATATTTTTGTACGAATGATACAATTTCATTTGATAAATGCAAAAATCAGCGGAATTATGCTTGGCCTAATAAAGTAACATCAAAAATCAAAAACGGGGATAAAAATGAAATAGTATGGAAGATAAATACTTTCTTGAGCAAATCTATAATGTCTTTATTTCAAAGCATTCTAAAATTCAAATATATATATTTATTTAATAACTCACATCATTCAAAGTTGCTTTAAGCACGATTTCTAGAGCATTTACAATGTTCACCATGTACGGAGACAGAATATTCTTGGGGCAGTCTTCAAAGAAATTAACAAGTGCTGCACCAGCATGAGCTTGCACTCTTGGACTACTAGAATCACTCATGAGCTGCAACAATGCAGGTATAACCTAACACGGAAAAAAAATTGCACATTAGGGTAATTAAACATCCTATATTGTGACAGACACAGATAATAGATTTTCATACCTTGTCATGGAACTTTTTTTGAAACAGAGAAGCAAAATCAGAAGACATTTGTCCCAGAGCATTGCAGGCAGCATAGCGAACACGAGAAACCTAAGATATACAGAAATTACTCATCAAATATTTATTGTTGTTTCTTAAATCATCTCACTAAAAATCGAGTTTTCTGTTTCCTCTATAGCCAAAAGTTCAAAACCGAGTCATCATACCTTGTATTTTAAAAATAAATAAAATAATGACATTTTGATAAAAGGTATAATTCATTTTTGAAATCTGTACCTTATAACTGTCAAGTGTTGTCTTTATCAGACATAGTAATGAAAAAGTTATATATGAACAAAAACATTCATAAAATAATTTCAATTACAAACTTAAAAATAGAATTTTTAGTATTATTATGCCCAGAAAACTAAAAAATAGCTGGCTTTCATTTCTTATTCTTGCATTAAATTCAGAATTCTGATAATAATACATGCACATAAAGATTCAAAAAAAGAAATAAAACCATTTAAGGATGCTATTTTTCCTACTTTTCCTTACATGCACATAAACATTCAAAAAAAGAAATAAAACCATTTAAGGATGCTATTTTTCCTACTTTTCCTTACAGGTGCGCATGATTCTATTATTTTCATTTTACTATCTCATTTCATACAATATTTAAATTTTCATAATTTGAAAATATTTTCAGTAGCTTTCACACTATTCTAAATATTACAGCACTGAATATAAGAAAAAAAACTTAGTGAAAATATTAATTTATTGGCTAGCAATTAAATTTCTAACCTAATAATGTCTTTTTTTAAACATCTAACTATAGACAGAATTTAGCCATACATTTTTTTCAGATAAGTCACTCTAGTATATCAGCATTAGAAAAGCTGAAAGCACAAGCAGATGATTGACAAGATAACAATTACTCAAATTTATTAATTAAAGAAAATCAATACACATTATTCAATGGAATCCACTTATATTCTGTTTTATCTACAGCTATAAAATTTATTAACGAGTACTATGGATTTATTTAAAATCTTTCAAATCAGGCGCTTTTTATGTTTTATGGTTTGTTTGTTTTTTGACAAATCAAAGATGTTGAAATTTTTCTTATAAAATACTGCAATTTCCTTACGAATTAATCTAAAATACAATCTACCAACAAAGAATCAATATTGCAGAACATTTGAAATATTTTCCAGCTTTAGAACAGAAGCTACGGAAAAGATTGATATTAAGATAGTATGGAAGATTAAATTGTACATCCTGCTGCCAGATCTAGAAACAGAACAGATTAATTACAAT
This sequence comes from Argiope trifasciata, assembly GCA_026543055.1. Taxonomy (NCBI): domain Eukaryota; kingdom Metazoa; phylum Arthropoda; class Arachnida; order Araneae; family Araneidae; genus Argiope; species Argiope trifasciata. Next base: position 412,204 of record JAPMOQ010000382.1, on the reverse strand, counting down.
TAACCTTAAAATTGAACTATTATGTATTTCCACATCTTTCTATTCCTCTATCTATCTTCCCAAAAGACCACTACTAAAATTAATCCAACTCAAAAACAGTGGCTTCTGAACTTTGTACAACTAAAAATATATCAAAATTAGAGTTTGTAATTTAAAAGTATTGAAAAATGTTTAAGCAATTCCCAATACGATGGCCTAAAGAAAAATTAAAGAAATCAATTTCATAATATTTCCTTTAAAATAACAATTTCGTCCAATAGAAAATGAATTTAATGAACTGGAACAAAAATGATACAATGGCACTAGATAAAAGATAGAAATCAGTTCAGGAGCAAAATAATATTTCAATGAACATTAAGAGAGAAACACAAAATTCTATTATTTTTACACACTACTTGTTTATCATAAAAACAATAAGCAGCAAAGTAAAATTCAAAAATTTGCTTGAAGAACATGAACTTGACAATGCAATCATGAGAATATAGGACAAAATAATTGCAACTATAATATAATAAATGAACTGGCAATAATCTATACATTTTAACATGAGTTCCCCTTCTTCAGAAACAAAATACAAGCAGTAAATAGTTTCCAGATAAACTAAGGCTGATCTAAAGTTAAAATCTTACTTAAAATAACAATTCTTTTTACATCTATGAGTACCAATCTATTAAAAGATTCTGAAAATAAAACTGATTGGCACAATTTAGAATCGAAATTTAAAACAATAAATAGAACCATAAAATAAAAATATTTTAAATACACTTACAGGGTCAGAAAGAAATGGCAACACTCCATCCACTATCTGAGGTAGCATTATTGACATCTGCTTATGACAGCCTTCTCCAATAGCAGAAATAGCCATCAAGCCAGCATACCTATCTTTCCAATTAGCTGAAAGGAAACACAATCATCACATAATTAGAATATAGAATTGCAGGAATTACAACTGAAACTATCTCATCGCATAGCTTCTCTAATTTGAAAATTCTAAATTTAAAGAAAATCTTATTGTTTGAGTATTTTAAATCGGCTCTTTAATCAAAGTGATCTGCATGCTATTGAAATTTGAGACATAAAAGTTAATATGAATATTTCAGCAACTACATATAAAGCATGCAACAGCAAATGCATTTTGTTCAATGGGACTATATTATTATAATAAAAGTCAGTCAAATCTGTGCATATAATGCAAATCCCCTTAACATTCATTTAAAGTTATTTTAATTTTCAAATGAAAGCATCAATAATTAAAAGATAAAAACAATTTTATAAATTTATTATATTAATTTCAAAGAATTTCAGTTTGACTGAATCATTTTTAAGTATACAAATCAAAGAATATGTATGATTCTTCTTTCACAATTTATATTTTCATATTTTAAATGCAAGAAAATAATCATTACAAGTAAAATATCAGCAAAGCAAACAATTGAATTAAAATAAGAAAAAAATTGCATTTTATGTGAAAAGAAAGAAAATGGTTAAGACAAAAAAATATCGGTGGCTGATTCAAAACAAAATTCAAATACCCTTTAAGGATGGCACTATTGCATTCATTATCATTGATTAGACCCAAAATTTTTTATCAATGTCTAAGGCAGGAGATAAAATGCATTACTCAATTTAACCATTATCAAATTATTTACTCAAAGCACTTTGTTTTTGAACTCTAAAAAAATTACTTAAGGGCGAATTTTTTTAAAAAATGAAATCTTAGCAACAGATTAGTTTTCTTAAATCAAAATGTCCAACATTCAAATTATTGATCATGTACGAATTTTTAATCAACAATTGAATTTTATTATATTTTTACAAGAAGAAATATATATATTTAAGACATAATTCTAGTACTTGCTTCACTACTTCCCAACCCCATTCTCAGTCAACAGCAAAACAACTTCAAATATCAGATGCAACATTCATTAATAGTATAAACTGTAAGTAATATATAATTATATGCAGGTGTTATGATTAAAGCGACCTCAAGTAATGTATCCTAAAGTAAGTACACTTACCAGACTGCAACATCTGAGGTAAAGTGCTCAACACAAAAGGCAACACCGTTTTTCCACCTAATGCGCAGGCTAATCGGTCTAGAGATGCCTCAGCCACAATTGGAGAGCTAGGGAAAATATACTGAATATTTAAAAAAGTATTTCTTTATGTATTTTTGAATGAAAACCAAAATCATTACCACATACATATTCGTCTCATAAGTTTAATGTGACTTCAATAATAACGCAGTATTTAAAACATCCAATCTCAATTTTCAGTTTATTTTTAGCTTGTCTGTACAGATTAGCTTCAGAATTTTTGTTCATGTTATTCCCATACGCGTCAGTCCTTAAGTAAATGTGACTAAGATATCATTAATTTTTGTTCAGTCAATGCAGAAGAAAAGAATGAAATACTTTAAATTACTAATGTAATTTATTAGAGCGAAGTAAACAAAAGTAAGGTTTGATTGTACATTGATTACAAGCTGAAAGTTTTTAGATTAAATTTTTTGCCATCATATTTAATGTCAAATCATGAAACATTATGAATTTGTATTATAACAATCGAAGTACTATGTTCTAACTTTATACTCGCTTCTTTCCTCAATGATGCCAAGATCTTGTACATGTGGATATTTGTTCATCCTTCTGCAAAAGTGCCTCAATAAATTTTTTGTGACATCCTGGAATCTTTTGGTCTGTTGATTCTTGATATACAAAGAATGAATTCAATAAAAGTTCAAAAGATTATTTTCAATACTGCTTTATTGACTACAGCAGAAGACTATAAATGAATTTAAGATAAGGATAAGAAAAAGTATAGCGATGAAGGGAACTCGGACTCTTGAGTGCAGCTCATTAGCAAATGGAGAGGATAATATATGATAAGCCCTGATCCTCAAACTGAGATGCATTACCTAACCCATCTATTTATACTTCTGACTTGTCAACTATCAAGCAGCTCAGAGTGGTTACATTGATGGATGACTGTGGCAGGAATGAAATAGTGAAGGCAGAGAATTTAGCATGTTAACTGCTTAAAAGTAAAACATTTTATAAATAAATTTTTCAACTGAAAACATGCAGTTAAAAATCATTGACTTTTTTGGTAAGAATTACCATGTCTTAACTTAATTTTATTTCCAAAATCAATTATAACAATTTTTAACAGAATAAAAAAAAATTCACAAGAGAAATATTACAAAAACATAAAAGTGTATCTTCATAAAGATATACTTCTAAAAATTTACGAATAATAATAGAGAAGGGTCCTACTTTTAACTGCTATGAATTAGCCTCATGCTTCTAAGGAATTATGCAATTATAAAATATTTTACTTATTTTAAAAATTACTTAATATTATAAATTTTAGATGAACAAATTGCATCTTTCATTACATTACTAAGCTCATTTTGTGCTTACAAAAAGGATGAAATAAATTTCCAATTTCTTTCATGCAAAAAAAGGGAAAAAAAAAACATTTTAAAACAAAATATTCTTTTGCCTTTATATTCTTGAAATTGAAGATAATTTAGTTGGTTGCTAACAAGTAAAGAAAACAGCAAACTCAATTTTTTAAAACATATATTAGAACATTTGATGAAGAGATTTCTCCTCACAGTATTAATTATGTTAATTAAACAACCTGCTGATATATATTAAAATTGAAAAAAAGCAGCTATTATTTTTTTAACAAATTATGCACAGAAATGAAAAACATTTTCAAATTTATTTTTATTATTCATTTATTTTTGAAAAACTTATTCATAAAATACTATATTCACTAAATGTCTACCCCAATAAGATAGATTAATTGGAATTCTCAAAATAAAATTTAAAATAAAATGCTTAGTAACCTGTCACTGTCTTCATCTGTACTTTCATCATCAACAAAATCCCATTTAGGATCCTCTTCTATTTCTGTCATCATCTTTAATATTAAGGTCACTGAAAAGAGAGAAAACAGAGAAATTCTGTAAAAGTAAACATTCATGGCAAAACACATAAAATGTAATAAATGAAGTCTGATGTAAATGTATAAAAGCGGGCAGGATAAATAGATCATTTTTAATCAAAAAAATTTTAACAGATTTTCTGAGACAAACTATAAATATATATATATATATATATATTATATTACTAATATTATAATCAATACTTCTGAAAGGTTGATAATGTAAATAACTTCAACCAGACAACTAATATGTATATCAATGAAGGCAGAAAAAAAAATATGTATAGCAATCAAATTATTATCATTGCAAAGATTATTTTTATATATGTAAAGAGTAATTTATGCGCTCATTTCTTGAAAAATTACAACCAAGCCACAATTTTGTACATACAATTTATAAAAATATAACAAAATTTTGAAAAATTATCCAATGCACTATATTTTAACAGGGATGTCACTGAAATCTGGAAAATAAATTCCCCACGTTTTCTTTGCTTATATATTCAAGATAAGATACAAGAAAATGTGTGAATAGAACTAATATGCAACTTATAATGGAATATGGTTTTAAGGAGAAGAAAAAGTAAGGAAAGGAAGCAACAATTTAATATTATTTTAAATAATATCATATTGAAAGAAGCATATAAAAGCCATCTTTATTGTCTAGAATTTAACAAGGCAAAATTTATATAAGACACATATTAAATTTTAAAAATTAATTTGTACATTATTTTATATTTATTTATATAAATTTAAATATTGTTTTCCACAAGGAATTTACTACCCATGTTCTTTAATTGTAAGTCATATGAAATTATGGATTTGGGTAAAATAAAACACAAAACATTTTTGCTATCGTAATACAAATCATTTAATGACCACTTACCAAAAATATTACAAAGCAAGTTTTTTTTTATTCATTCATTCACTTTTACTAATTCATTTAGTCATCAATTACAACTTCTGAAAACTTTTCAACCGTTGGTTACATTGAATTCACGGACCTAATCTGTAATTAAAAATGTACATTTCTGCATGGACTAACGTACATTTTTAGATATTTCACTTTCAATGGACATATGTGAAAATATTACCGATATATCATTTAATGATTTTTTTTAATGTGTCAAAACAAATTTTAAAAATGCAACTTTACATTATTGTTTGTAAACTAAAAAGTTCGAAATCGGGTTTAAATCTGAGGTCTTCAGTATCTAAATGGAATGACGCATCAAATCTAAGTACAGCGTCAGTGGCGACTGGTGTGCAATTTTGCATGTTTTCCTCTCCTGGCCTGACTAGTATGTGCCTGTTTTCCCATATAACTTGGACTTACTATTTTACATAACGAGCAATATGCAACAAATTGATTTTGTGGATATCCTAGAATCCATTCAGAAAAACAGGATTGACATTTTTAATCCGTCCAATTCGTATTGCATACAGATGTCGAGCAACCCAAAGATTTAAAAAATATTCTTTAATCTACTTTGAAAGAGGTCAGTTTCTCAAATTATAAACAAGTATATTAGACTAAACACCATCACACTGCATCTGCAGATTGAATGTGGCTAATCCCACCGGAGAAACGTATTCTGTTTTTTTGCAGTTAATAAGTTTTGAGTAAGCTAATTAGTTGCAATTTGGGAATGTACAATTGACCTTAAATATGGAGTTGCCAATTTTCTGCCGTTTTCTTTATGCAAAGTTGAATTTAAAGAGCAGAGTAGAAAGTCAAAGCATTTTTTTCAGGGTTGACTCGCCACCGGAAGAAAACAGATTATAAAAATCTTCTTAAAGAACCAGGAAATACAGAAAAAGTTGAAATTTTTCAAAAACCACGAAAATACTGAGAAATTTGAGTTTTTAGGGGGGGGGGGGCAATTTTCCTAAAGGAAAACACAGATTAATACTTTGAAATTTAGATTACATATAACACAGTATCTGAATAGCATCAATGGCAAAATAATCTTCAGATCTTTAGAATGAGCAAAAATACAATGCATATTAATTAAAAATTGAGATAATGAGTAAATCCAATAAAATTTCACATCAATTTTTTTTTTTACTTAACTTTTCACTGATATTTTGTGAAAAGAATCAAGAGGCATCATAGCATTCAAAGATATATCAATGTCAAATATGGTAGCTTTAGGCCTTTAAGTCTGCCCTGCATATATAACACCAAGAGAAACATAACTAAACACAACTGGTTTTATTATTAAAGCCATATGCATTCCTATTTAGAATTTTAAATCTTTTCTTTAAAATCTTATCTTCAAGATTCAACATATTATCCTTATCGAAATGAAAATTTAAAAAAAAAATTCATTTCTCCTTTCATAAGAGAGAAGTTATAAGCATGGTGCTATCAGATATTTGACCTAAATATAGGCCCTTATTTACTTCCATTCGATATAACACTGGCTCGGAAGGAGGTGAATTTCATAAATTTACGATTTGTATCAAACTTAATTATTAGGAAATAAATAAGTACAATTAACTGCAAAATAAAATGAAAAATCTTATACAAAAAGTGCTCACGATGCTGTAGAATTATTTCATACAATGAATGGACCAAAAGAATTATAAAATCTGATTAAGAAAACGCTGAAATATCTGGTTTATTTTACTAGATATATTAGAATGCAGTCTTAAAACCTCATGGACCTTTTAAAACCAAGCTAATACACTTGGGGGAAAAAAGCTTCAATTTCCTCCAAAATAGCAACTCAAGTTAATTACTTTTGATCACACCTAATTGCCTAACACACCTTCCAGGTGTAGGCCTTAAGAATTTTTGAAATATATTCCAAACAATACGATTAACAATTTACGTAGACATAGATTTTATGATGAAAACATTTTTTAATACACCTCCTTCCATGGCGGGGGGTGGTCCCTCATTTTAAGGACACTCCTCATCTAAAACAATCTCTTGAAATCATTACAATAAGAAAATCTATTGAAACAAGTACACAAATTTCTTATATAATAACATTTAAGAAAATTTTAGGGTAGTTAACATTTTTAATTATGTTTAAGATAATTTAAAACATTTAAAATAATATTTAAGACATAATTATTACAAAATTTCTAAATTATATTTCATATATATAAAAAAACTAATAGAAATCATAACAATTTAACATAAAATATCAATTGGGAATAAAAACTAATATGATAGTGTACATATTCACAATTAAATTTAAACTGATAAATGTCGAACAAAAAGCTTTTAACATTATTGATACCAAACATAATGCTAATAGAATATTCATTAAGCTCCAATATCTCCTCTGAGGGCTCAGAAGGTTAAAAAAAGTCAGATATTTCTCTGTCCACACCTTTCCCCTTTTTGTCCATTTCATTTCTGATGTTGAAAGGGCCCAGGAGCATCAACACCAATTTCTTCATCAAGAATCGACCGAGATAGAAGAAACAGCCTCATCAGGTTCCCCCAAATCTGCTGGAGGTAATGCTTCATTTGAAGTACTATCAGATTCTAATGAATCATCATTTGAAGGAAGCCCATTAAAAACTACCGGAGCTTTATCTATGCTATATTTTCAGCATATTTTTTTCACAATTTTCAAATGCAAAATGCAATAATAATTACGAAAAAAAATTAAATAAAAAACTAAAAGTATAAAAACGTAGATATTTAGAGGCAAGAAATAAAGCAGAGCATTACCATTAAAAATAAGAAACTGTCCAGAATGAAAGGCAAATATGAAACCAGAAAATGTTTCAGAACATGAGTGGTCTTTCTCACAACTCCAAAGACAATAAAGAACCCCCTCCCTTTGAGTACAAAATCTACATTGCACCCATCTCTGACAAAACGTCAAGTTAGAACTGTCCCACAGATACAAGAGGTGGCAAAACAGCAGACAAATTAACAAATAAACAGGTGTCCTAGAGCAGTGGTGTCCTCAAATGAAATCACAGGAATCAACCCTTCCGTTTGTTCTAAATTTGAAGCTCCAAAAGATTTATGATTTAAAAACTCATGGATATTGTAAGAAAATAGGTGACTGATTTTGATAAAATATCAATTCTTAAAAACCAAAAATATTTTTTTACATAAAAGTAATACAAAATATATATATATATATAATTGTTCAGGTTGTCATTCATTCAATAGAAGGGGGGAAAAACGATGGCACTTTTACAACTGATGTTTTTTTGAGGGGAGGGGGGGGGGATTTTAAACCCAATAGGTTTTTTTTTATTTCTTAAAATTGGTGTCTTCTTTTCAATCATCAGCCCTAAAAGGGTTAACATGGCTACTTCAGCTCTGCATAGCTCAATATGGGGCATAACGATTCCATGCCTGCCATGTGAAGCACATCAATTAATTTTGGCATGCTTCCTGAATTGTGTTTTGGTTTTATATTTTTCTGAATAATTTATATGGTCTTCAGTGTTACACATACTCCTCCAGGGCGAGTATTCAAATTTAATTTTTTTTTAAATATGGAATTTATCGGCATCGTTAGATTAAAAATAAGACATAATATTAGTATGGTAGTTTTAAATATGGAACTAAGCACCACAAAGAAATTCCTTACATAGAGCAAGGATGCACCCGATTTCATATAAACAAAGAATACAACTAGTAATTGAAGATTTCACAAATATTGGAGCTAAATGATTTTAAATGAATTTTTAGGCAAATTTTAATGAAAAATCTTTCTAAAAACCTTCTATTACATTTGTAAAATCACTTTGTTCTGCTGCATTTAGATGAATTAAAATATTATACAGCCACTTCATTAGCATATCACACCCACGGAAAGAAAATTACATGCATTAGAAAACATATCTAAATATAAAAACCATGTCAATTTTTTTGCTAAGAACTTGTCGGTAGTTCCTAGCTACTGGATTTTGTTTTTACAGAGATTTCTGCCAACTTTGTTTCCCTTCTAGTCCTTTTTATATAAATGAATAGTAGATTTCTTTTGAGACATAAGCTAGTACTTCACAATCGGAATGGCAACCGTGTTCATGACAGCAAAACTCAACTATCTTCAAGCCCACGAAGACAGTTTAGCATAGACATGTATTTGTGATACTAGAGGAAACTAATTTTAACTTCCATCCACCAGTTGGCAACTGACTCTTTTTGCTGTGGTTACCATAAACAGACAGCAGTATACTTGTGCACTTACAAGTCATAGCATCTCTTTCTACGCTACCAATGACATTAAATACCGAATCAGAAACTTTCATTAATGTCAAAGAAAGAGAATGCTTTCAATAGGATCAACTGCTGGTGCAAATTCAACAGCAAATTAACAACAGACATCGTCTTCTGCAATGCTCGCGAGCATTCAACACTGGCTTTTAAGATTTCCTGCAACTTTTCACTACATCTAATTTTGACAGTGGGGCTGAAGAGGGAAGCCTTGTTTTTCCACCAACCCATAAACTCAAATTTTGTAGACAATTATTTTTCCCCATCCATATCATAATTTCTTCTCTTTTTGAAAGAATTTAAGACAAATCTCCAGCTTGTTTCTCTAGCCATTCCTATTGCCAAAGAATTTCAGCTTGTCAATCAGTTTTCAAAAGCCAACAGAAGAAAGGGAAACATATCTATACAAATGCTGGCTATTCTCCTTACAACAAAATCGCAAGTAAGAAAAAGTAAGAACCTAATCATGAAAATAATGTATCATGATCAAGCAACAAGTGCAAAAGAAAAAATTAGAACAAATGGTAAAAACTTCTAAGTTTCAAATAGAAAGGATCTCAGTAACACATTTACAATCTTAGAAAAAAAAAACCTAAAAAAGCGGAAAACCGCAGAACCATGGAAGAACTACACCCCTATTTAATAACTTATAAAAATATTTTTTTTAAAATCAAAAAGGGGAGAAAGAAAAAGTTATAACCTGTTAAAAGGAAACATTCAATATTTAAAGTACTTACATATGGTAGGAATATGTTTGCCACCCAGTTTTTTAACCATAGCAGGTGCTGATTCACAAATAGTTACAAGAACTTCTAGTGAGAGATGTTGGCATGACTCTTCCAGATCTTGACTTGACATACCCTAAAAAAGTATTAACAATTAAATGCATATTAGATACAATTATTTACATTTAAATATAATTTTTCACACAAGCATTTCAATATGCAAGAGACCTCCATCCCAACATACACAATAAGTTGCAACTTTTATTATTTTAAAAATAACAAATATAATAGATATCCCCCTTTCAAGCATTTATTTGTCACTTATCATTAACATTCGATAAAAAGATGAGTGTAGCACAGGCTATAAAAACCATTTGAATATTTTTATAATAAATTCAATTCAGAACATAACTGAATTTCAGTGTAACTTTCATTTATACACATAACTACACTAAGAAAGTCCTTCTATGGATTAAAATATAATCAGGAAGAAATAATAAAATTGTGTGACATTTGTTTCTAGATTGGTCATAAAAGTCTTCAAAAGTAGTAAAGATGGATTTTTCTTTAAAAAAATAATTTTTAAGGTTTTAAGAGTAAGTTTTAAAATAAGTAAAAAAATATTCCAATTTTAAAAATATACAAAAAATTTCACACTTAAAAATTATTTAATAGTTAAAATGTTCCTTTAAACAGTCCCTCCCCCATTTTGTATTTTTGCTATTTGTTCTTTGCTAACAAATTTTAACATAACTTCCAGATATATTACAATGAAAAGAAATCTAATAAATTAATAAAAGAAAGTCGACTTTTTGCAGTATTTAATAACTAATTTCTGCACATAAACATCAACTTCTTGCATCCATTAATATGACAAAGTTTGAAAGTCTTGATGATAATTAGGAGCATATAATTGCATATTGAAACTACTACATATATGTTTGTTCACTTAGTGCATTGAAACGATATAGATTCATGATGAGTAGTTAAATTTCTTCTTAAAAATAAGTACGCTATAAGCATTTTTTGAGAAAAAAAAATTATAATTGACATTAGTGTATAGTTTTGATTATTGAACTAGGTACCATGATGAAATTCATTAGACTGAGCAAAAAAGTACACAAATCTAGAATTATTTTATTATACTAAAATGAGCAACAAGAAAAAAAACACTTTAATATATTTAAATTCGCTGAAAAAATAAAAGGTTACAAAAGGTGAGAAAGATAATGATTACACAAAAGATTTACAAAAACATGCTAAAATATGCAAATTTTATTAACTTCATAAACAAAATTTCCCGTTTCTTTTTACAAATTCTATTATCTAATTCGTTTAATTGTTTAAATTTTTCACAAAGGGCTTTTTTAATTTTTAATTTTTTTTAAAAGAAAACTTTGGCTTCTTGAACAACTGTATTAGCTTCAATTCAATTACAGCAATTAATTTTTTTCTGAGCGATTTCTTATTCTATAGAGATCAAGAAAATAAATTTCCTATTCCTTGTGTGATTGACAGCAACTTCTTGAATCTTCTGTACCTCAAAAAATAGGCAATATTTAGAATGGGCAATTGTTTCTGATATTCTTATTCCTATTTTTCCAAGCCTTAAGCCATTCAGCACATCATTTTTGAAAGACTACTAAGAAAAATACACATTTTCCTAGCAATTGCAAAAAAGTTCTAAAGTATTTCATAAAACTTATTAACTGTAAAACTTCTTAAATAATTCATTAATCATTAAGTTAAAATACATTACGCAAATGTTTTGTAAAAATTAAAGATATGTAGAAAAGCAACAACAAATTTAAGAAAAAAAAGAACCTTCATGTCATTTCTAAAAATATAATCATTAAAAAGAAATTATTCTTTTCTTACTTTGACATCAAACAGATACGATAAGAATCAAATCAATGAAAAGGACACATTTTCCCCAAAGTATCAATATTTACCTAAACTAAGTAGAAATCTTTTGCATTAGATTCATTGGCATTACAAGCGGAGATGAAAAATCAGATATCACAAAAATACATTCGTATAATTCAGTATATTTCAGTTCAATAATTTTTTTAATCTTTAAGTAATATTAAAATCTAGCTAAAGAAAAGTCCCTTATATAAGGATTATAAAATATAAACTGTTCTTAAGGACTTTTACACTCTTGTAGTGGTAAGACGTACTCGTCGATTCGCTTCTGGAATAGAATCGCCACTAATATGCTTGCTACACATGTCAGCAGGCAATTGTTACAGAAGTAAAAATATTTGGGACACAGAATGTTTGCTGGAAAAGAGATTACAAGAGGTCTTAGGTCAAAAATGGTTCATTTGGAAGATATAAATTTTTTCTACATCTGTAAGATATTATATGCCCTATGCCAGGTATAATGGACTGTTTACAGGACATACACCTATGAATTTCTTGTTGCAAGTGTTAAATGATGTTCTGTACCCTAAGATTGATTCCAATTAAATAAATTTTAATTGGAACTTAACAGTTAATAAAAAATGAACAGATAAGAAAAGAATTTAATTTAATGGTTGCTTTTTGATACTTCATAACTTTTAAGCCCCAAGTGGAAGTGGAAGATTTTTTTTCCCCATTTCATTGCAAAATCATTTTAAATCTTACATTAAAACAATGGCAAAAAAAATCTTGGCCCAGTTTATAATGCATGCCTATGAGAATAAATATCAGTTAACACTTCTAAATAAGAAACAAACAAAACTTTACAATAGTCAACGTGAAATAATAAAGGGAGTATAAATATATTCATTCATTAAATTTCATTTTAGCTAATTCATTATTTAAAATAAAATATTCCAGTTGAAAATTGGATAGGTAACAAGAATAAATAATAACTGCATTTTCTATTCTCATGTCAGAACATAATGCCAGATTAACTGAATCTATTTAATGAACTATTTACAAATGTTAGCTACAATACTAACTAATCCAACTAACATCTGGCAGCAGTATATGGTTTTTAATATTTAATTGTGTGAAAGCAAAGAGTACAATAAATTTCAATATTCCGATATTACTTACCTTTAAGCATAATTGGAGCAGAGCATCCAACTGTCCCCGAAACATTTGTGGGCAAGATTCAACTAATTCAACTAAGTTGCGCAAAATTTCATCTGGCTGTCCATCTTTGGAATCCAATACTTGACTGAAGAACTAAAAAATATATGTGATTAATAAACAATTTTGAAAATTTTACCTTTAGCACACACAATTATTATAACTTAAATATTACAAATGAGTACTTTAATGCAAAATGTATCTTACTTATATTAGTGGAAAGTATTTAAAAATACTTCTTAAGAATTTATTTTTAATGGTTTATATTTGAATTATATTGCTGTAATATCACTCTGAATTTTAAGACATTAGAGAAGTTAGGAGACCTGATTTTTAAACTTTAATTGAAACAATTCTAATAAATAAATATATATATAAAAATTACTTGAAGCAACAGATTAAGGCAATCTGTAAATTGCTTTAGCACATGCACCTCCTTTTCATTAGCTAATAAAAAATTTGAAGTAGCTTTGACAGCAACATATCGCACCTAAAAAAAATAAAGGAAACAAAGATATTATAGAGATGTATTTGAATCAAAATCAATGTTAGGATGGGATCCACTTTAAAATATAGCAGCATATAGAAAAGCTTTATCACGTGAAAAATATTTATTTTAAACTCACTTGTTGAGACTGCACATCAGTTAAGCACTGAGACAACATTTGGCGTATGACATCAATATATCTGCCTTGCTGATTTCCAAACACTCCAGGAACTGACCTATAAAAATAAATATCTAGATTTCTATCTTTAAAACATCCAATTGTTTTTACAACAAAAAAGATCAATTCAAAAGAAATTTTTTATTGTGCATTTCCGAGGAGCAAAACAAGATAATTTCTATAACAAGATCATTTCCATTATCTTGAAATAGAATGAAGAGAACAAATTAAGCATTTCTATAGTTAAAATGTTAAAAAAAATGGCAGTAAAAAGGATGTAAGTTATTCTTGCGATTTGCAACAGTCAGTTCATTTACAAAAGAAAACCAACATTATTTCACAATGATACCCAACTTCTATATTATATCTTCGTATAAAACAACTTTTCAAAACAAAAATATATAATAACGGCCGGGTTCAAACATTCATACAATGTGCATTTACCAAAAACATGTATGCATCTTAAGAATTTCTATTTTCAGGCATGTTTCCATCTTTGGAACATTGCTTTTAGAATACACAAGTATCTATTCAAAATCAGTTTAATTTCGGCCATCAAATTCGACGTTTTCGGACTGGGTATATCATCTTTTCTAGTATTCCTTTTAGATAGAAAGTTGAATCGCCATTATGACTTTTTATGAAGCAAGCAAGTTAGTATGTTTTGGTATGATTAACACATGCCAGATTTCTCGTATTACTTAAGCACATTATATTCCTAAACACAAGGCAGGTCTGATTTTTCTAAATAAACAAGCAAAGTCGGGTTTAATATAGTTTAGATATATTAAAGTTCCACTTTAAAGCAACACTAGAGCTATTTTGAAACGGACAATGTAATTTTGAATCACGTTCAGATAGCAAGGACATCACCTGGGCTGGCATGCCCCCTCAAAACTTCCATGCCACACCAGCGAGTGGAGACATTTAGCCTCGAGGCATTTAGAGCTCACAAGACCCGCTTAAACGACGGTCATTTGGAGGAATCGGGTCTTCAATCCGAAGCCCTCTGGTTCCAAGGCCAACACCTTCCAACAATGCCACTGCTCCCCTAAGCAAAGTCAGGATTTATACTTTTATTCGGCCAATCTGTATTAGATACAGATTTTGAGCATCTCATTTTTTTTTTTAATTAAAAAACTCGAATCTTCTCTGAATAAACTCAGAATTTTTCAAATAATAAACAAACCAATCCATAAATATGTGAGATAAAATACCACCGCGATACTTCTACAAAATGAATGTTGCTATTCCAGCTAAAGAAATGTATTCTGTTTTTCATACAGTTATAAGTCTCACAAATCCTTGTTAGCTGCAATTCCGGAATCTCAAAAGAAGGTAATATGTTCCTGAAATAGAAATTGGAATGATCTATTCAGAAAAAAAATGGGGGAGGAGCTGGTAGAAAAGGGGCGAGTTTCCGTGGTTACAAAAGTTGTTTGATTTTTAACGCCACGAATAAGTTTTTTTTTTTTTTACTTACAATGCTCAGGTCTTTTATTCGGAATGTCTTCGATAGAAAAGAAAAATGGAACTTAAAATTAACTATATTTTCCAAGTTTTTAAGGGCCATTTTTAAATTTCCATGCATTTTCCTTGTTTTTTAGATAATTTTTATATTCTCTTTATTTTCCCAGTCCTCCCGATACTATGGCAACCTTGAAAAATTAAATGGCAAGTGAGGTAAACAGGTACAGAAAATTGATTTTGTAATTCATATTGATATACAAGTCTGGGCGTTAAAAATTCAATAACACTATTATTTAAAAAGTAAATTGATATTAAATATTAATATTTTACACAGACTTTGCTCTGGCTCTGTAACAATAAGAAAGCAAAATATCAAAAATTTCTAATTCAAAAAGTTATAAGTTTCTTAGTTTTTTCTTTTTTTTTTTAAAAAAAAAAAGATGCATTATGGCAGTATTAGAAATGTTATAACATTCAAATATTTTTTTTGATAGCAAAAAAACAACTATTAATCAAAATACAGTTAAGTTTTATACTTACGCAAACATCAATAATGCAATTTCTCTTAAGAAGGGATCAGGCGATATGGCAGAATCAAATAGATATTTCAGAAACTCGGGCCAGTGATTATTCCCTTCTTCATCTAAGAAGATATTTATTACAAAAAAAGTCATGTATAACTACTTATTAGATACAAATAAAGGAACTTAATTGCAGAAGTTGGAAAAATTATAAATTTAATAACCAGAATTCTTCATACAGTTTTAAAAACGTGGGTAATAACAAGCACGATTCTAACATTAAGACACAAGAAAATTTTTTTTAAATATAGCTCAACAAATAAAAGAATATTTTTTGTAACACAGTGTTATACTTATAAGAATGAATAACTTAAAAATCTACAATCATTAAAAAGGTATCCTTCTAAAAAAATTAATATACATATACAGATTTCAGAATTAAATATTTTATAAAGGATCATCTACATACTGAAATGAGAACAAACTTTGAAATTTCCAATAGTAAGACTCATTTCCCTTGTCAAATTTCAAAACTATATCACAAGTTATTCCAAGAAACCACATTTCATTAAACTAGGTCTTTACATTTCAAAATTATGAGTCAAAAAAATTCTGAATTTCTAATGCTAAAATTAAATTTTGCACTTTTATAGTTACTAATCTACCATGCTTTGCTAATAAAGATAAAAGATACTCAACACATTTTTTCCACATATTTATTATTAAAGTCATTTTTAATAAGTGAAAAATTTTCAAAAATAGTTTTAAATTGGTTAAAAGATGATGCAATTAAATTTGGACATAAATCAAAGTTTGTCATTTTATGGGGCCATGTAAAATTTCAGCCCATTCCAAAGAATAGTTTTTCCCATAAGTTCTCTATATTAACCCTAAAATGATTCATTCAGGGACTCATTCACAAATTTCAAAATGCCAGCAATCTTTTACTTTGCTTTTACAAGGTGCACAGCAAGAAACAGCTACAAGAATTAAGCATTCAAATTCATGCATAAATAAACTTGTATATTTTCTAAACATAAGATGTTTCCTGTTTTATAATAATGCTTTGTTTTTATTGATATTTTTAAATTTAAATGCATCTATTAAAAAATGTATTTTATGCGAACAAATAATTTATTTTAAATGTGTTTTCAAATTTTAATATTTATTTTTGCAACACTGCAATGGCGCACAATCTCTTCTGCTGAAAAACTAATTTTTGGCTTGAAAAAAAGTATAAAATGACCATAAAAATGAAGGGGGAAAAACTATCATAACAAAAATTTGTCTCTTTTTATGATTAAAATAAAATCTTGGAATCATTTTCAACAATTCTTAAAATTAACAAATTTACCGGTTTATTTAGATCAACCGATCCATAATACATCCATCCATAATTACATACACACACAGAACAAATAAAATCTTACACGTATGGGATGAAACGGAAAAGTACCTTCTACAGGATGTCCCAAATTAAAGTTACCCAATTCAGAGCTACATACAGCAATAAATATTGATCCGAAAATTCTCAAATTTTGGGCATGCCTTAATGAAGGGATGGGAAAGACATCTTGCTCAAAAATTTCAAATGTCGAAATAAGACGGCGTATTATCAAGTATTTTATTATAAGAATTTTACATTAGCTAGGAATTAATACAAGTCAAGTTCGATATGATGGCCACCATTCTCAGTTACCCTCTGAAATCTGAAAATGGCATGTTCAACAGTAGAGCGTAGTGTCTGTGTTGAAATATAGAACACTTGGCAGCAAATACTGGCTTTAAGATCAGTAACGTTCTCGGGTTGTCACGGTCAACCATATCTTTCAAATATACTCAGAGCCAAAAATCGCATAGATTAAGGTCTGGGGATCGGGCAGACCAACAATTATTGAAGTGGCAGCTTATTACTCTTTCTTCTGTAAAATGTGTTTTCTGAATATTTTTTACACAATTTGCACCGTGTGGAGACGCACCATCCTGCATAAAAAGCGTTCGATCAAGACACTGGCGTGATTGTAAAGCAGGAACAACTGCATTCTCCAACATCGATGCATATCGCTCTTTCGTGATAGTGCATGTTACTGCATTTTGTGGAGTTTGTTCCTCGAAGAAGTACAGCTCCAGAATTAAAGAAGCATTAAATCCACAACATACTGTTACTTTCGGTGAATGTAACGGAACATCTAGGGTAGAGCGGGGATGTTCTGTAGCCCAAATTCGGCAGTTGAGAGTCTTCACCGAGTCGTCTAAATGGAATAAAAGAGCTTCATCGGACCACAAAATGTTCCAAGGCCATTCAGAATCGACCTCACACTGAGCAAGAAACTGCAGTTCATCGTGCGTCAAAATCTTGAGGATGCAGCTGATGAACAAGTGAGATTTTGTATGGATAATATTGCAGGATATTCCTGAGGATCCTATGCACAGTGAAATGTGGCCAATCCAACACTACTGCTAGTGCTACGACATGGCGAACACTACTGCTAGCCATGAATTCTGATGTTTTGTCCTCTTCCACTTTAAGTGCAACCTCCTCAACGACTTCTGCAGGAACCGATCTCTTCCTCTTCCAGGACGAACACCCAACGATCCTGTTTCTTCAAATTTCGTAATCATTTTCTTTAATCCTTGAGACATCATTGGACTTTCTCGAAGATCCTTCAAAGTCCGAGATTTCCTTAAGGCTGCTGGTGCTGAATCGTGGTTTTGATAAAACAGTATGACTAATAAAGCACGAGATTGCAGACTTAAAAGCCATTTTGGGTCGGGAACACACTCGCATGAAGTTTTCAAAGAATGCATTCCCTTTTATACTGGTTAGCTGTTAAGTGACGCTGCAACATTAGCATATGCTGTAGTTTTAAATGTCTGGTTGGTTGGTTGAATTAACATCGCACTAGAGCTGCGCATTGGGTTATTGGTGACGGTTCGGAATCTATCGCGGACATACCCACTTTACATGAATACGCCCTCTAGTGGCGACATTTGGAACTAATTTTTTTTAGCAAAATGTCTTTCCGATCCTTTCATTAAGGTGTACCCCAAATTTCAAAATTTTCGGATGAATAGTTACGGCCTGTGTAGCTCTGAATAGGGTAACTTTAAAATAGGACACCCTGTTCATTATCTCATATTTAGCAATTTAGATCTCGTATGTATATGGGTCTTCATATAATGAAAGTTTGCAATAAAAAAAATTTGTATATAATTCTAATTTACCAGTAAAGCATAGAAAAAACTTATAAGCATTTATCAGTGAAGGAATATATTTTGAGGGTGTACATTCATAAAATAAAATGGTATATAATTTCATGTCTCAGTAACAAGCAGCAAAGATTGAAGAAATTTATACTGAAAAAGAAATGCTGAAATAAAACTCAAAAAGAGCAAAAATTTCAATTATATCAATTTAAACAGTTAATTTTTTAAAGATTTTAATGTTAAATTTATATTTCCTATAAGTAATAAAAAATATATTTAATTTTGTTTTGCTCAAACAACAGAACTTTCAATTTAGGTGCTAGCCTAACTTACACAAAACTTTCAATGATTGAGAGTAATTCTATTCAGTAAAGAATAAAGTCTTCTAAAAAAATTTCAGCATAAATATTTTGCTATGTATAAAGTAAACGATTTTAGCATGTAAACAGCAACTTTATAGATGCCTTTAAAATGCTTCAAAAATAATTACTATTACTATGTCCTGATAATGATTAAATCTTAATATCTTTAAGTATGGAAACTATCTTGAAACAAAGAAACGTCAAAATCTCCTGATGTAATCATAGTACAGTAACTAAAATTAGTATTCCAGGTATTTTCCATGGGAAATCTATTCTACATCAAAAATGCATAGGAAATTTCAAGGTCTGTACAATCTTAAATATGTAAACAATTACCAATCAAAATTTAATGCATGGCAACCTTTAGTATACATTACTAGTTTTAAAACAAGATTTGTTTTTACATAAGATAATACATAATATAAAACTGGGCGTTTTCCCTCTCCTCTGTGATTGTACATTAAGCCCACAATGATACCTACACATTGGGTACAATCAAAAGAAATTGAATTCCCATATGAAAATTCCTTAAAAGAAGTGCATCTTTTTCTTTGCATATACAGCAGGGATGGACAAACTTTTTTGGTCGCAGGCAAACATCAAAAAGTTTGGCGGGCCAAAATAAATTTTTCTAAAATTTTAAAAACCTAATGCAAGTATTACAATTTAAATATGTTAAAGAGATGAATGAAATTGTAATTTTGTTTTTAAAAGTTGCTTAAATTGAGGGTTGAAGTGAGATTTACTGATTCTAAAAAACGAGGAAATGCTCTTCTGTCAGTCTACTTCTGAAATAATTCTTTCTTAACTTGTAAAACTTACTTTTGATAATGACTTGTAAAACTCTAACTTCAGCAAATTTAGAAACAACTGCTTGGGTTGATGGTTAGATTGCAACTCAATAAATTCAAGCTGCAAATCTGACACTCCGTCACAATTTATGCTGATAGGCATAGTGAAAATATCCAAATCGGTTTGAACGGCACTAAAATTTTGAAATCAGCATTCAAACTCAAAATGCAGTTTTTTCCTGTTACTGAGGGTATTAAATTTAGCCTCGGGGAAAGAGATAAGTTGCTGGAGCTTAAAATGTGAAGTCTGCCAGATGTGAGATCCGATTCACCTCTATTAGATTCCCAGACGTCTGCTGCCTGAGCAAGAGATAACGTTTGCTGGTGCCAATCTACAGCTATAACTAACAAACAATTCCACTTTTGGGATTTCACCGATTGAAAGCTGTCAGCATTTGCCATTTCCATCAATTTATATTTTGTAGAGCAAAAATAGAGAAATACATAAATATATATTTCTCATAATTTGCCTCGGACTGGCAAATTAAAATTTTATCCATGGGCTGAATAGAGGTATGTATAGAAAGGGCATGTGTCCTTAAACGCAGAAGAAAAGATGAAGGGTAAGTTCGGAAATTCCAAAGAATACATGATAAAAATTTGAGAAAAATATGCTGTTAGACTATGCTTTAAAAAAAATTGATACAAAATTCTTACATAATTTCAAAAATAATATATATTCATATTTATCAGTAATTTTTTCTTTTTCATTCCACAGTGATTAACTTTAACATTAAAATTTTTGTATTTGAAAAAAAAATTATTTGCTAATGTTAATTATAGAAACTCCTTGTCTCTTAAAATTGATCCAAATATTATATAAAAGTACTAAGAATTTTTTTTTTATTTAACCAATATCTAATACTGTAAATAGGTAAGCTAGTTTTCAGCTGTAAGCCAAATTTTAAATATATTTTTTACACATTTTTCCCCAAGATTGTCTATTATAAAGGCAAAAATTAGATTTTTCATTATTTAATTCATTTTTCCCTAGTAATTCTGGGCAAAGATAGAAATCATTTACATACAATTAAAAGGGGGGAGGGGATGGTGTAGCTGGAAGTTTTAAAAATGAAATTTTTTCAATAAAATTAAATATTTCTAAAGAATATTTCAAATAATTTTATAAAACAAAATATAACCTACCAATACAGTTTCGAGCCAACTCAGCAGCAACATCACAAATTTTTCGTCGTAAATTATGATTTATATCTGCTTGCAATCGAAGTAATAGTTGAGTTTTTACTTCATTTTGAATATCCGGTGCTAATTTTGTGAATACTTGATCAAAATCACTAGTAATCAATCTTCTTAATAGGACAGCAGCTAATTCTGCTTGCTAAAAATATGAAAACAAAATAGGAAATTAAATCGAGTGTAGATAAACATGATAAATTATTTACATCTTTATACTGTGTAGAACAGGACCGTCCAAAACCATTTTTTTAACAACTTAATCAAATTCTCTTTCTAAGCCTTTTAGAATAATCATCTCAATTGAACAAAAACTCACTCCAAATTTAAAGACATTTCAAAAAAAAAAAAAAAACTGAAAAAAGCATACAATTCACTTTATATTTTCTAACAAATATAATGCATAATTCTGAATAAACTTCTCAATGAGGAAGAAGAAAATTAGTAAATTATAAAGAAATAACAAAAATGTGTCTTAACCTTGTAATTAAATCAATATCTACTTACTTTACCAACTGAAAATGTCACAGAGCTGAAAAATACATCATTATTCCAAAAATTAAAAATAAAAATATATATACTTTTTTTACTCAAATTTCATTGAAAGTATTTGATACTTACTTGAAGCTGAACAGAATCATCCCCTAAAAGTGACAACAGCAGGAAAAATTTTTCTGAAACATTAACTTCTTCATACTGCATCTAAACAGAGAGGGGAAGGGGAACAAAGAATTCATTAAGTATAAAATGTTTTTAAAATATATATCAATGATTAAAAATTACATGACTCCTCTAGGTTGCCTAATGAAAACTTAAAACTGTATAATAACTCACAATTTTGAAAAAAAAAATTCAAAATATTCACTAATATTTATATTGTCAAATGCTAACTCGGTATCAAATATTTATCCATTAGCACAGTTAATTAAGAAATACTCATTTTCATAAATGTAGAAAAAAAGGCACATTTTTTAAGTAAATAGTGTTTGAAACATTTCATCAAAAATAATAAACATTAAGAAGGAAAAAAAAGCATTTGAAAACATTAAAAGAAAGAATAGTCCAGCTACATCAATTACAGCTCAGCAAAAATGTTAAATACAATTGCAAACTTCCCAGAAAATGCATATATTTTCCTCCACTAAGCAGATTTTATTCAATGAAAATCAGAAATAAGAATATGTAAAAAAAACATTCTTAAATTAAATAAGTTTATATAGAATTTTAAAAGGCACGATGCAATCTAAAACAATTTAAAGCATCTAGTCCACATAATTGTATAGAATATTTTGGATGTCATTTCTTAAGAATATCCAAACAAATACATCCAAAATTGATAACTGAACCACAAGGCAATTTTGAGTATTTCAAACTCAATGGCAAGAATTTGGGACAAACTTTCATTTAAAAAATACCAATCGTTGTAGGCTTTTGTCTTGATGGGTTACACTGAATATCTAAATCTGAAAGGGGTAACTTTAATCTTCCAAAAATAATACTGCTATAAAATATCTATATACATAATTCTATAGTATTAAAAAATTTCCCCATTAAGGTCATTCGTGATCAGAGTCCAGGCTAAGATTCTAAAATAATTAAGCAGGCCAGTTATGGCATTTTCAGCAGCTTGTATGTTTATGTTTACAATTTCTGCAAGATAACTGCTTCTAATCACACAGTGCATTTGTAGCATATTATAAATGAGGAGGATTGGCAAAAACAGTAAAGCTAATATTACTTATTAATGCCACAATATATTCAATTATCTTGCATCATTATTATAAAAATGTTTATATTAATATCATGTAAACATATAATCTAATTGGTTACAGAATACAGTTTATATAATAGACAATCTGAAGACCTATCAGTATGAAAGGTGATCAGCAAAACTTAATAAAATTCCTTGAATCATCATAATATCTATTGTATTTCTTTCTCCCTTGGAATGTTCAATAAAATCTTATATTTAAAACTGAACATGAAAATTGACATGAAAATCAATTTCAACAATTTGCTTATTTATTTTTTTTCAACATACACTTTTGGTATTGTACTTGCTCTGTATTTTATCTTTTCTTTTTGATTCAATACTTATAGGGAAGGGGGGGTTAGCCTGTATAGATACCTCCTCCAAAAGATTTTTTATGGCACTGCACAAGTGATGAGAAACGATATATAACAAGTAATTATTTTTAAAAATAATTTTATTAAATAGCCTTTAATAAATAACTTTATTAAATTATAATAAATTTTTAATCCAGCATTCAACAATTTTTTTAACTATCAATATCAGAGGCTGTAATGGTAACTACTTGATTTATCCTACATACACAAACATATGAAAATCTTGTACTCAAGAAAGCTTTTACAGAAGGCATTTCACAATAAGTCAAAACAAGCGATTACAAACAAGAAAACAAATTTTGAAAATACAAATGCCCAACATTATAGCCTTGTTTAATATTGCAACTAGTAGCCATATTAGAGGAAACAAATCTTAAACAATCTTATGACATTACTTTTATAGCTATAGATAACACAAATCATAATTAAAAAAATGTTTTATTGCCATTTTGGATGATACAACATTTTACACACTTAAAGTATTTGCAAATACCCTATAATGTTTATTAACCATCCTTAGGCATAAACAATTTCTTGAATCAATTAATTTCATTTTCCGTTTGTCTTTGAAATCAGTTACCTATTTTTTCAAGTTTGCTTCAAGTTATCTTCATAAATCTTTAAAGTGTGGGAATTAATAAAATTTTACCATCAATACCTCATGACCAGGCAAGAGAAAAAGCGAATAATACAGATAATCTCATAATTTATTCTATGCTATTTTTTATTAATATATTTATTTTGTTTTTTTTATTGTTTAATATAATCCTTTTTAAATGGTAGAAGTTTTTTTATATATATAGAAATTATGAATCTGTCTAAATTCACCTTTTATATCAGCAATTTTATTATTTTTAAAAAATTATAATGATATAAATATAGGCTATCACTGAATGATGATAACATACAGCAGAAAATAAACAGAAAGCTTTAAACATTTCAATGATTCACTCATTGTACTCAGTTTTCAGAGTAAAGGAGTTTTGAAGTAACTTTTTTTGAAGAACAAACATTCTGGCATTACCTGGTCGGACAACAATAGTCAGAAAAGCTTATTGGTTTATCTGCTAAAAACTACTGAATTTATTATGTTATGTCCAGACTGAATTTATCTAATGAAATAAGCACATAAATGACACACACACCCAAGATGAAATATAACTTAAGCAATTTTTTACACACTGATAAGCTCAATCAGAATAAAAAACCTGATTACACTTTTAATGATAATAAATATAGAATACGAAGTTTTAGAACTATTCTTCACCATTTGCTTAACTCAATACTCATGGGACAAAAAAAATAAAAATAAAAACATCAAAATTATAAAAAATGATTGATCCCCTCTTCCATCATATCTACACTGAAAGCATTACCTAAAAACAAAATGACTCTTCTTCAAAAGAGAACATATACAATTCGATGGCACAATTGCATAATCTATATTGAATGCAATAAACAATGTACAAATGAAATTCAGAGGCAAATACTACATCTGACAGATCCAAAGCTAGTTTTACAGTAAGAAATTGGAAAATGAACAAATTCAGAATAAATAGAAAATGGCTTATATTATATTAGCTGGCTTTGGTGGCTGGTGATTCAACTGTATTAATAAAATTTACATTTTGTATAAATTAACCAATTTTTATATGAACAATTTGAAATTAAACTTTTCTAATTAATTAAATTTCATTTCAAGATTGTTATCACAGTAAACTGTCGGCTTTGATACATAACACATAAAATTGAAGATCCCCACAAACAACAACTAGACCCCCAAAAAAATTTTCTAATCATGAATTTGTACACATTTTTTTAGTAGATATCAAAAAAGAAATTCAGAAGTACTAACAGGGTGCATAGCGAGAAATGGAAGCAAAAACTATTTTTAAACACCTTTGTAAAAAATAAAAGTGTATTTATAAGTATATGGATATATAAACCAACATATTTTCTAATTATTGGACATTTTAAACTGTTTTATAAAAAATTATAGTTTCTACAGAAAATATTCAAATATTTAAAAAAAATTAATAAATATTTTTAATTTAACCTTTGGGAAAAAACAGCTTTTTCTATTTTAACTGAAATATTTTAATACATGCCAAATTATAAAAAGAGTTATAACTTTATTTATAATCCAGCCTCATCACTTACTTAGAATGTTAACATTATGTTTAAGTAATAATACAGGAAAATTCTGAAAATTTGTGAAAATTAACAAAATCAATATATGTTACAAAAACTGGAGAATTTAATAATCAAGAAATCAGACACACTGGACAAAAGTGGGTAAAAAAATGAATTGCAAACAGCATTTAGGTAGCAGACTTCTGCCATTCTCTAACATAGATGTCAAAGTTAATTAAGAACTATAATTAATCAGTTACAAGTTATATATTAATTCAGAAAACTTAATTTATCAATACTAAATAATACTGGCAGATTTTTAATATATAACTTTAAAGACTTTAAGAAGATAATATTTAAGATTTAAAGAAGAAAAATTCAAAATTTATTTTTTAAATTAACTTATGCTTCAATATTTTTTATGACCTTAAGAGCATTTTTTTAATAAGATAGTGAACAGACTATTTTTGCTGTAAATTTTAAAATCCTGAACACAAATTTTAAGTGGCAAAAATTTGCCAGCATTATCTGGTATTAATAAATAAATGAATAATACATACAAGTTTTATTTAGAATTTATTTTTACAGCAAACAAGATCATATAAACATTTTTAAGAGAAATAATATGCCTAAAAACAGGAAAAGGGTAGAAACGCATTATTTTTTATCACTGACTTAAATTGCAAAGTTATTTAAAATTTCATAGGCAATTTCAGATTCTATATCTTATAAAAGCTTATCCTTCATTCTTTTATTTTTCTTTGAATGCTAAGTGTCGCTAAGAATGAAAAATCTTTCACTAACCCTACTTTTCATAACAGTTCTTTAGTTTTTTCCTTCCAAATTAGACATTTCTTTTCCTAAGTAACTTTTATTCTTTTTAATTTCAAAGAACAAATGCATAGTACAGTACAATAAAAATATTTCATTCAAAAAAATGCTTCAAATTTACAGATTTGCTAAAATATATTTTCACTCTCCTTTTTTGCAAATTCATAGCTTATACAAAATCACATTACAAACAACTTTCTCAGAATGTCCAAATGTCCCTTTAGTTTACCATTTTATACTGATTTTGAAAATTTAATTTTTCTTTCCCATGGAAAACTATCATGCACAGAGTACATGGTTTGTCAAGGAAAAGGTATTCATTTCCTTAGGATTATAGTAACCATTTTAAATGATACTATCTGCTTAACTTAGTATCCAATAATGGACTTCCAAAAATGATTTCTTTGCTTCTTCCATTAATAAAAACCCATGAGAGCAATAAAATTTTATTGATGGAGCGTGAGTGGCTAGTACTTTTCTGAAGCTTTCAAAATGAAAAAAATATCCACCAAAAAACTGTAACAGAATGTGAGATTTGAGAATTGATAATAAAAAAAATATGCCTAGTACTATCACAGTTAATCCAAATTCTCCAAGAATTTGAAGAAAATGGGTTAGAAAATAGATTTTAGTTTATCAAAGTAATTGAGAAGTAATAAATAGAGACACAAGTCAAGGAAAGATTTTGGAAAATAATCAAGCCCCTAGAGGGATGGCAGTATCCAGAGAAATTAAATTTTAATCATTTTTATTTCTTACTATGAAATTAAACAATGCAAAATCACATTACTCACAGATTTAATAAAGCAGATGTTCTTTTGAATTTCATTACAATAAAAATCACTTTCGAATAGTGTTGACAATTAATTTGTTAAAAAATATAAAAACTAAAAAAGCACTCTGGAAAACAAAATCAGTATTACCGAAAAGCTTTAAAAAAATCTTTATAAGTGATAAAATAATTTTTATATGACAGATTTTTGTTATGGTGGAAACACATTAAAATTTTGCAAAATTCATCCTTAGTGAATCTAATAATAAGGCGACTTCCTGCCTAATTTTGTATTTCTCACTTCAACAGGTTAGGCTGGACATTGCCAAGTGAGTCAGGACAAACCATTATAGAGAAAGAGAGAGATTAAACAGCAAAACCAAAAGATTGTGTAAGAGATAAAAAGTGAAAAAGCAGGAACCTTAAAAAAAAAAAGGACAAAATTTGGAGAATAAAGGTTTTCCAAACCTTTTTTTTTTAATTGTTATTTCTTTTAAGCTTTAAATATCAGGTCTAGTTTTTATTTTTTTAAATGTACTAACATTTAACAAAATTGATACAGCAAATAATTTTCAAAAGAATGGGGACATTTAAAAAATATGTATAAAAAGAAATTGCTATTATAAAATTTAGTGTTCTTGATTAATGTGATAATGTATCAAACTTCAATTCAGCACTACTTATGTAAAATGTCTTTTGTAGATCATTCAAGGAAACACTCCAAAATATAATAATGAGAACAATGATTGAATATGTAACATGGTAATAAAAATAATAGGATTCATGCTCATAAAAATAAAAGTAACTGAATATCATGGATATCATTCATAAAAGTTTTTAAAACAGCTTTTCCTACATTTGATTTACCTTGCTGTTTCATGAAACAAACACACCTTGTTTTACTCTTATTTTCCCATTGATCAGGATCAATCTGCACATTCTTCTGTAACACATCAAGAAGGGTTAAAGATATATTTACTAGTGATATCTAAAATAATTCTCCACTATTTAGAACACCCAAATTGAAAGAAATTCAAATATTTTTCAATTGAATTATTTCATCAATTTTCTTTCTTGATACAGCACCAAACAAAAATTTACGATCATGTTTCCAATTTACTGCATTCAACCTCTTTGGGAAGAAAAAAATTTAAATTAAAACGTTTCCTTTGTTTTTAAAAAAATCAAATACATTTAACAAAATTAAACACAAGGTGCTTAAAATGGCTTTCAAATTTAAGCACATTTTATGATACTACACACACCGACCAAGAATCAATTTGGACAGATGGATTTTTATTTATATCAACCCAAAATTTGTCACCTAAATTTGTCAAAATTTAGTTACTTAAATCTAATGTTAATAAAACTGTAAATGAATAAATTATCTACTATTACTTTTGAAATACTGATTTGATCTTCGTGTCAAAGCAAACAATTTCAAATGCATATTCATTTTATGCAAAAGTTGCATAAAAATATTAATAAGAACTTGAAAAAAGTAATAATCCGTATAGCTTGAAACATGAAAAAAAAAACATTTAACCCTTTCAGGGATAGGTCATTAAATTTTTTGAAATATGAAGAAAAACCCCTATCAATATGATTAACAGATTATGCAGACATAGATTTTGCAATCAAAAATTTTATTTATATCGCCCCTTCCGTCGTCTCGGGTAATATCTGTATAAGAAAATCTGGAAATAATTGTGCAAATCTTTTATGATTATAGTTATAATTATGAATATTTTAGATTAATAAGCATTTTTATTTATGTTTCAGGGAATAAGAAACATTAAAAATATTAAATATACAATTTATAACATATTTACTATGAAATTTCTAAATTATATCCTATGCATATAAATAATGAAAAATAGAAACCATTGCAATTTAGTACAAAACATCAATTAAGAACAAGAACTATCTAACTACAACGCTAAAAAATATTTATTCACAGTTAAATTTAAATTGATAAATATCCAATAGAAAGCAAAAAAAATTAATAGCTCTAAAAGAATTATTTGGGCATGAGATTTTTAGAAACATAGAAATGTCTTATCTAATATACAATGGCACATTGCATGTTTTGTATAATGTTTGTGTTTTCATGCACTTTTTTTTTTTTTGATCCATACAGGAATTTTTTGAAACTTTACAAAAAAAAAAAAAAAAAAAATAAGTACGAGCATCCAAAATAAGAAACCATCTAAAAATGAAAGGCAAATCTGAAATGTTTTTTGGCTTCAAATATGAATGGTCTTTTTGTCTGCCAACAATAAAAAAACCCCTTCCCTAAACACAAAGTCCACATTACACCTTTCTCTGAAAAAAATCAAATTGTAGCTTTACCACAGACATGAGGCGAAAAAACAGAAGATATATGATCAAAGAAACAGATGTACTAGGTTAGTATTGCCCCTAATTGAGACTACCTAGAAATCAACCATTTTGGTTTGTTCTTAAACTAATTAGAAGCTTCAAAAAAAAATTATGATTTAAAACCTCATGGTTATTATAAGTAAGTGGCTGATGATTTTGATAAAATTTCAATTCTTAGGAAATCAAAAAAAAAAAAATTCCCACATTCCCAACAACAAATTCAGGCATTTTTAACATAAAATTATTGATATAATTGGTCAGGTTGCACTCTATTCATAAAAAAATAAACCAATGGCAGTTTTCCAGCAATTTTTAATTTTGAAACCAATAGTTTTTTTAATAAAAATTTTTTTTATTGTCTTTTTCAGTGATACAAAATTACAGAACGGCAAAAGAATTTTTAAAAAATTGTTTTGGAAGTCTATTTATTTATTGTACAGTAATTGCACCATTTTGATCATAGTATTCTAAGTTTAAAGAAAGATAATTTCAACATATAATTTGATGCAAGATTAAGTTTTTTCAAAAAATCTACTGAAAAAAATTACAATTCATTAAAATTATTATTAAAAAAGATTACTTTCAGCAGTTTAAACCCTTTGCACTTGAAAAAGTAATTTAATATATAGTTATTCACTTAATATAAGGACCCGCTCATTGCTCCAAAAAATAAATATATCATTGTTTTAAGCTGAATTTCACTGAAAAAATTAATCCACATCTTTTTATCATTCTGCAGGTATATTTGACAATCAAAATTAAAAAGTAAATAACAAAAACATCAAATTAATGCATCTCAAACGATATCCAAAAAGAGACACTCAAGTGCAAAATATTAGAATGCATCTTGCACACAAAATTGCCTACCATAATAATGAAAAACTTCAAAAATTTTCTAGCAGGAGAGAAAAAAAAAATTCTAACTGTTAATCACAAAATATCATATCCCTCAATCTTCCACCCAATGTTTTCCCACTATCAGGAGGTATGTAATAAACTACCCTTAAAATACCTTTACTGCTAATGAGTATAATTAAAACAAAGAAATTAAAATTTAAGAAAAATGTTAAATAAAACTTAAGCATCAAAATCACTGAGAAGGTGGGGGGGGGGATCCCCTACTTTAAAAATTTTTGCAACATTTCTTTCAGAATTTGGTAAAAAAGTGGCTTAAATTTGAGAAATAAGTTTTATATTAAAATTTATACAACAATTTAGGCAAAGTATGCCTGTACCAAATTTGGTAGCTACAAGTTCAAAATCTGTTCTGAAGATTAATGGACATTCATTTTTATAAGTATAAGAGATAAGCAGGATGTCCATTTTAACAGTGAACTGATGGATAACCTTTTATAAACCTTTTGAAGTATGCCAATCCAAATAAAACCGACCCATTTATGAAACTTTAAACCACATTATTAAATGATATTAGACTAGTTTAATGTCTACTTCAAGGAAGATCTATCAATCAATACGTAAGAACATCCTTGAAGGGCATAAAATAATAAAATTTTAAGTTTCACAACAGTCAGATTTGGTTGTAGCAAAGAAATCCAGTTAATAAAAGTTATTTTCTGAATCCGGCTTTTAAAAAATCTTTCATGATATATATTATCCCCAGAAATTAAAATTAAAATCCTGCTCATACCTTGATCAAAGATAAGGAAAAATGAATTTCTCAGCAAATTTTACAGATAAAAGAATATATCCTTACAAGTGAGTATGAGAAAAATATTTTACTCATTGACATTTAATTGCATAAAAATTAAAAAAATTCTCATTCTCTACCATTTCCTTTCACAGTGGTGAAAATATTGTCTTATATTTGAATACTGTATTTGATAAAACTTTGCAAATGGAAGTATGTCTAATAAATAAGAAAGATTTTTTTTCCACTTTTGGGGACCATATTGTAATGTTTTAGAATCAAACCACAAGGCCATGATTAGTGTAGATACATTGCATGCAACTTTTAAAACAATTCAGTAATAAAATCAATTCTTGATATTTTAACAAGACTAAACTTCTTCAAAGATAGGCTCTTTTGCATAAGCCACAATAAGATTATTCACATGGGCAACATCCTAAAAATATGACAGGCAGGAAAACAAATCCTAACAAAGTGCTTCAAAAATTCCCTTGGCATGCCTAAGGATCAGAGCAAGTACTGTCATGTTAGAAAACAATTTTGCTTTTCAATATATTTAGGGTAATTCTATTTAATTACTTTATCCAAATGAAATTCCAATTAAGTTTGAAAAGGAAAAAAAAAAAAAAAACGGTAATAATTTTCCTATACTTCAATTTAAATTTCCTGGGCTCTTAAACATGAGTATCAAAATAATTATTTTCATTCTATTACCCTTTTTTATAAGTTGTAATCAGAGTTGCAAATTTATCATGCTTCAACGGCCTGCAAATGCTTTTGCTACAGTTAATCGGGGGAGGGAGGTAATAAGTGCAAGTAAACATGAGTATCAAAATAATTATTTTCATTCTATTATCCTTTTTTATAAATTGTAATCAGAGTAGCACATTTATCATGCTTCAATGGCCTGCAAATGCTTTTGCTACAGTTAATCGGGGGAGAGAGGTAATAAGTGCAACCCCTTATCAATACTATCTGACATTTTTTAACATGATTATTTGCATTTTAAAATATCACACCCTTATTATTAAAGATTGAATCCAAACCAAGAACCAGAAATAATATATATTCTAACCGTACTGTAACCGTAACTGTTCCTCGGCCCTCTATCGGCCGTTACCATGAACAATCAGTCCATGCCTTGGAAGCGAACGTAAAGCATGATGTAATCTCCGAGTATTATTTTTATGCATATATGTTAAATGTTATTGTCCTAAATAGTTTTGTCCCCTTGTAAATCATGTCCTTTAAGGTCATTAAATGTATCTTTAACTAAACTGGCATGATTTATTGCTTTTAATAGTCTATCCTGACAGACTTTTAGCGCCCTTTCGGTCACAATAATTTGGAGCCCAACGTTCGGCCCGAACCAATATTAAACACTTGTAACATCAATGTTTACATTCCAAGGCAGGGACTCATTTTCTTTTTCAGTTTTTTTTTTGTTGTTGTTGTTACCACTCTGGATAACTAGGTTATGATGAAAATAAACCAGCTGAAATTCTTCGCCCCGAAGAAAAGTACCAGATAAGTGTTATTGTTTTGTTAATCTTACTGGTAATAGTTGTTGATTTAATTCCGTTACTGTCGACGAATTAATTTACCAAACAAAAACCTAGGTTTTGATTCAATCAAAGTAGATGTTTTGTTTTTAAACTTGTTTCTGTTCTTCACCCGAAGAAAACCGAAAGTGTCAGATTTGTTGTATTAAATCTTATTAATATCAAATGAAATTTAATTCTATCAAACCTGATGAATTAATTTATTTGAAAATAGCACGCAGAGTTTTGTTGCTATTTAAATGTAACTGATAATTGTGCTAATTAATCTTTAATATCGTCAATCGAGACGAATTAAAGAAGGAAAGTTGTTCATAAAAGTCAGTGTGGATACTTTTATATTCAAGTTCTTGGGTAAATTGATAAGTTTTGCTTTGAAATATAAAATATTTCTTGAAAATGTTCATATATTATGGCCGTTATGGGAACGTAAAAAAAATAAAGCACGTAGAACTAGAGTTATTTTGATAGGAGTAAG
The DNA here is from genome assembly GCA_026543055.1 of Argiope trifasciata. Classification (NCBI taxonomy): domain Eukaryota; kingdom Metazoa; phylum Arthropoda; class Arachnida; order Araneae; family Araneidae; genus Argiope; species Argiope trifasciata. The sequence continues at coordinate 379,038 of JAPMOQ010000382.1, read as the reverse complement.
AATTCAAAGTCCAGATGGGAAAAACTGCAGAGTATGCATAAATCGGAATGATTTAACACCAGCCTCTTCCTGTCCGAATAGCTACTAGATGAACAGAATATTATTATTACTCTTTCTTTTGAATTACTTTCATTTTTGTTGAGTTGGTATTTACTCAAGAAAAAAAATATTGAGCATTTCAGAGAGTAAAATTGTGATAGAATTTTTCTTTCTGTGAATCTGATTACTCTTTTATTCATTCGTATTAAAAAAAAGAATTAAATAGTAATTTTTACAGTGTTACAAAACTTATATGTGTTCAATAAAAACAAATTGTTTGTGAATATGAAAAAATATTTATTTTTATGAATGATTGATATTTTGGAAATACAGTAATTGAAAGAATTGTTTTATTCTTTTATAAATTTCTTACATATTGTTTTACTAAGAAAGGATATTCATAATAATTGTTCAAATTGATATAAAATTATTTTGTGTTGAATATTATAAGATGTAAAAATTGCTGAAAAGGAGTTAATTATTTTGATTACTCATTTCCGGTAATTCTGAAATAAGATTTTTATTTTTAAGAATTTTTAAGATAATTCTTCAGCATTTACCTCAAATTTTATAATACCAATTGTTCACTGTATTTACTTTTCTTTTGTATGTATATATATACTCACACTTAATTGTATATATATATACTTACACTTTAAAAATTGAATTATATATTATTATTGTTTTGAATTTAGTTTCGCTCTGACAAAAAAGAGAAAATAGCTATATAGTTTTGTTTTATGAAAACAAACATGCTAAATTATTTGAATTGAATTTCAATACCTTTTTTTTAAAAAAAATAATTTTGATTTAGAATATTGCAATTAGTTTGTTGTTTACATGCAGTTTCGTTTTAGGAAGCAACTTTGTAATTAAATTAGTTTCGTTAAGGAAGCAACTTTGCAATTGAATTAGTTTTGTTTTATATTTGACTGATAATTTTTTTTATTTATTGACTTTATACAGTATGAAGTGTTTATTTACAAAGTAATATAGATATTGCTTGCTTTGCTGTACAAATTTCAGGAATGTAATAGCTTGCATAACTCTTATTTAAAAGAATTTTTTTTTGATCATTTGAAATTTTAAGTATTTTGATCTTCTTTCCCAAAATCATGATATATTTGGGGAAAGCTAATAAGCCTGACCTTTTAAAGATATGCGAGGAAATAGGGATAGAAGTAGATACTGCCACTAGAGTAATTGACATAAAACAAAAAATTCTTAAAAGTCCATCGTATGATGAGGAGGAAGTTAGGATTATTCTTGATAGAATTCTTACAACTAGAAAGGAGAAAAGGGCTCGGGAAGAGCAGCGTGAACAACGTGAATTAGAAATAAAGAGATTAGAAGCAGCACAGAGTAGTCAACGCCTAAATGATGAGTCTGGAAATACAGTAGAAATCGAACCAAAAATTCATCTCTCTCAGATCACACCCAAGTTTGATGAAAAGCATGACGAAATGGGGTTATATTTGATTAATTTTGAAAGAAGAGCAGAAATGGCTCAAGTACCTAAGAAAGATTGGGTAGTCTACTTGTTAGCGATTTTACTAGCAGAAATCTCAAATATGTTAGCCAGAGAACCTGCGAGTAATGCTAATGACTATGATTTTGTGAAAAAATCATATTAAAAAGATACAAATTAAACAGAGAAAAGCTAAAACAATGTTTTTATCGGCACCAGAAATCAGAAGAGAAATCTTGGAGGAATTTTGCACATGAACTTAATAGTTACTTTACAGAATGGATCTCAGATTTAGAAATCAAAACCTTCGAACAACTGAAGGATCTGATGATCACTGAGCAGCTGAAGTACCGTGTTCCTGCTGAAGTGAGAGAGCATTTTCTCCTTGAGTGGACTGATATGAAAACTCCATATGATCTAGCAGAAAAAACTTGATGACAACGAAAGCATTAAACAAAGCTTTAGAAGAGATTTCCCAAAGAAAAAGAGCCATAATTTTCAAACTGGAGGGCATTATAGCGGAAATAAACCCAAAGAAGTTTTTAAAGAGGTTAGATCCAAAATTCAAATTAAAAAGGAACCTGTCAATGAGAAGGGTCACGAGAAAGATCCTTTGTATGCTCACACCAATACTATATATAATTCAGACAATAGGTCATCACGACATGTGGAACATTCTGTTTATTGTTATTGTTGTGGTCATCCCGGATTTATAAAATCGAAATGTCCAAATTGTTCTTCAAAGAAAGATAAGGCTCAAGTTAATGCAATACATATGTTTACTTGTTTTACCTCTCCAGAAGCCTTACTCCCCATTGAAATATATGAAGCTACAGGAACAGTTTGTGCTAACACAGGAGCCAGTCAGTCAGTTGGTGGAGAACTGATGTTTAATTTTTTAAAGAAGCGTGGACAGAAGTTCACAGAAATTGACCTTGCTATCTGTTTGGCAGATGGTCAACAATCTACATCAGTTGTTTTAAAAACTACAGTGCCGATCAAAGTGCTTGGTCGAACTTTTCGTACTGATTTACATTTTCTGCCGCATGCTAAAAGAAATCGTACTCCCCTCGGAGTCGACTTTTTGAAGAAATCAGGAATTGTGATGGATACGAAAAATAATTTCTGGTATTTTGGTGATAAACCGAAATGCAGAATACCCTTTGCTAAAGATATTCCCTTACCTAAAAATAATAGTCCTGTCGAAAAGATTAGTAGTTCTTGTCCGATGAATTCAGTCACAAGTGACAGTTCAGTACAAAACAATTTTGTCGCTTTTGAAACTAATAATCTTTGTTTACGCCTAGAAAAAGGTAAACATTTGATAACCAAACAACGTGACAGCCTTAACTCGTTGTTAAAAGAATTTGAGCCATGCTTTCATCCAGGGGGAGACCCCACTCCTTTCATTAAGCACCGTATACAAACTGGAAATAATTTACTTGTTCCTGATACATCCATGAATCGACCTTATATCTTCCCCAGCCAGTTGTCTAATTCGACAGTTGTACCGTCTCAGCAGTATAAACAACAGTATCACCCTTACAGTCAAACCCCTTCCCCAGTCAGGCCCATCAGCCGAAGCTATTCACAACAGGGTGTGCAGCAATATCCAAAAGTTCAACAACATGGGCCATCTCAACCTTCACAGATATCTACAAAGGGTGGTGGTTGCGGTTATCAGTGGAGACAACCACAAATGAGGTCATATGGAGGTACAACTGTGCCTCCCGTTTCTTCAATGCAGCCCCAACAACTACAACCACAGCAACAACCTTCTGCCCTCTCGACGGCCACCACTACAGCAGCAGCCTCAATAATCTACTTAGGGTGGCCCTAAGCCTGATCCCAGTACACCAGATCAAGTTCTTGGAACTTTCCATATCAATATGCTGAAAGAGTATGAACTGCCTCCAGAGAGGAACATGAGATCAGTAGTTCCCATCAAGAGAAGAGGTAGACTTAAGAAGTACAGTGCTGACTCTTCGCCGAGACGTCGTGCGAGCCAGAGGGGGAGTCTGCAACCGTAACTGTTCCTCGGCCCTCTATCGGCCGTTACCATGAACAATCAGTCCATGCCTTGGAAGCGAACGTAAAGCACGATGTAATCTCCGAGTATTATTTTTATGCATATATGTTAAATGTTGTTGTCCTAAATAGTTTTGTCCCTTTGTAAATCACGTCCTTTAATGTCATTGAATGTATCTTTAACTAAATTGGCATGAGTTATTGATTTTAATAGTCTATCCTGACAGAGTTAGACTTTTGGCGCCCTTTCGGTCATAATATATATATATATATATTTTTCTAAATCAGAATCATATTTATGCAAGCAGTTTACAGTACTTAATACTGCAAATTTCTTTTTGGATCAAGTTCATTTCATGCTTCTACATTTAATATTCATTTTTATTTCCATACTACAGGATAATTTTTATAGGTTTATACTAAACAGCTCCATTCTTCAAAATTCAAATACAGTCCTTTATTTTAAATAACGTTTAATCCCTTTCTAAAAATTCAAAAAGATTTTAACTAAAATATTACATTTTGTTTTTATTCTTTCTTTGGATTTCTAAGACTTTATTAGTTATGGAACCACTTTTGCCCCACTTATTAAATAAATGCCAAAATATGCTTCGACTGATTTTATATATATATATATATATATATATATATATATATATATATATATATATA